>CM076581.1:1591433066-1591738561 GCA_034641835.2 Pinus albicaulis
GAATCATTCGATCAAAGGTCAATGATGCAACATGTCGTCGAAGGCAAGAAACCTGCCATTAAGGCATGCAAATCCCAAGGTACTAACGGATTCTAGATCAAATTCCTAGATGATGAGCTGTCGTCGATAAAAAGTGATCCGTCGTAAGAAAGCTCATGACATGAAACCATAGATCAATTTTTGAAGAAATGTTTGCAAGGACTGACTCAGGGATGGTCAACGTGAATGGAGACAAATGTTTGCAGATGAATGGTTCGTTTGACTGTCCTCTTGAACACATAACGACACTGCAGATGGTTTGGTGACAGTTGCCCTAAGCTAATACCCAGAAACCGGCTGAAGACCTTCAATGTGGTTTGATTAACTGATAGGCAAAGGATTTCCCAACCCAGGTAGAAGTGTGACAAAAAGTGTCGTGTTCAAGAGTGGTGTAATGCTTTTACAAATCAAAGTGTAACAAATGAATCTGTTTTCTCTCTTTTCCCCCACCATTTCTGGCAAGTACCTCTTTATTTTTTGACAAGCTTGAGGAGGATAACATTTTCTTGTTTATAAGCTCATCCTTCGGATGAGTCCAACTTAGTTTAAAATTGAACCCTAAGAAGGAGTGTTCCATTCCTGTTTGTAATCAACATGCCCTTTACTGTTAAATTTTAACGAGTCCAGTATAGGAGAAAATTGGTGTTTTTCATTTTTAGGGAGTCAGAAGAAAAAACTTAAGAAAACTCCATGGATGTAATTTTTTGTAAATTTAGTCTCTCAGGCCCGAAAAAGGATAAAATAATGCAAGAGAGAACTATATTTACCATGATTAGTCAATGTATACCTTTTTCATAAATAGTCCATTTAATTCCAGAAAAGGGGTAAACTTATACTGAAGGGACGACCGTTCATTTACTTTAATGAGTTCGAATAGTCAAGTACTTAGCAATCTTTTCATTTTTAGAGAGTCTGAAAAGGGCTTAAAATAGGACTCCATGGTTTCGATTTTCCGTAAATTTTAAAGAGCCCGAAAAAGTGATAAAAGTTTACTCTTCGTAAAAAATGACCATTTTTCTTGGAAAATCCGTTATTCTGCACAAAAAATCAAAAAATTAAACATACTTGTTTCAATAATAAAAAAAATATTTTGAAAAACCGACTTTTTAAAGTGAAAAACAAACAAATTTAAAATTCATTTATTCAAAAAAACTTATAAAAAGGAGTTTTTCAAGTTCATTTTCACCATTTGAGTTTGGAGTGAAGATTTTTAAAGCTTTTGGCAAAAACACTTCTGAGAAGATTCCGGGCAAACCGATCATTTGAATCGAAACCGTCGCTCCAAGTAACTTGGGACAACCCTTTTCTTGCTTTTCATCTCGTTCAATTTTAAATTAGGTTCAAAATTTCATTTTTGGGAGGAAAATAGGTTGAAAAATCTGCCCTCGAGGGTCCGCAGGTAAGACATTAGGTACCTGCGGACCCCGACATTTTTCTACAAAGCAAAATGTTAGGGCCCCGCACTTTTAACACAGGGCCCATGCGAAGCTACGCACTGTCTCTGTGCGTAAATTGCAGGGGTGACGTAATGAATTTAAAAACATATTTTCTTCCTAAATTACCCAATTTTTTTTTTTCAAAATGATTTTAATCCTTCATTTTAATTATTGTAGGATATCTACAATGCTCATTTGGCGAGAATGGGAGCATGAGGAGGTAGATGAAGTAGCAATGATTCATCAACCTACTTTGCAAGTTTTAATACATGCGGGCTTTTCAAATTTTGGGCTATCAGTTGCATGAGAGCTCAAGTGGATCTTCTTACTTGGCTGGTAAGTCAATGGGATGTTCAGGACCAGTGTTTCATGATCGGAGGTCACCAGCTCAAGATTGAGCTGGAAGACATATATTTTTTGACTGGTTTGTTTAGGAGAGGCAAACCACTATCTCTATTTGGGGCTAGGCCAGGTGTCCAGTCTGTTGCCAGCCTACAATTATAGTTTTGTAATGATGAAGCCAATCCCCGGGACAAACGGATTGATATTAAAACTATCATCTGTCCCGAGTTAAAAGTGATTGATTTTACTGTTGTCAAGTTGTGCGGAAGCGCAGCTTTGCATGTAGCCATTGGATCTCAGATGCGCATCAGAGTAGATTGTTTCCAAGGCACCATATTCAACTGGTGCGAGGCAGTATTGGCAAATGTTAAAGGCCAACTTACCAGAGCAAAGAATGGGAAGTTAAAAAACTTCGGATATGGGTCCATCGTCATCATCTTTGCTCTAGAGAGGACCCCTATGTTAGCCCCACAGCATATTCCTATTGATGTTGGTCGACCTCGAGAGCCTAGGATGGTTCATTGGGTTGCTTTGCTGGCCCGCCACAATGAGGGTGGGGAGATTGTTTGATTTCCCTCGACTTATTTTCATTGGCTGGAGCGCCAAATTTTTGTGATAGAGGATTTTTCTTATGCTGGCATGGATTTTCGTGGCGACCGGGATATGCCCCTTCCTCCAGGAGCTCAGTGGGATGAGTTAGGTAAAAATCACTTTTGACATGTTCTAATTTCTAATTTTTATTTTGTTTTTAAATCATCCAAAACTGATAAAAAAAAATTCAAATGCAGATGTGGGTCTGAGTCGACCAGCCATTCTCCACCCCTTTGACCGAAGGCAAAGGGATGCAGTAGTAGCACCACCACCCCCACAGGATCAGACTGCAGAGATCCTAACTGATTTAGAGCACCATTTGGAGCGGCTTACTATGGATATTCCTGAGACCACCATAGATGATATCCCACTCCATCTACAGAGATATGTCATTGGTGTTCCTGGACCATTCAGGAGGTTTTTTACTAGGGTGGCACGAGCAGCAGTGTATTATCGTGATCATCACCACGGATAGTGGATTATTGACTTGTAGACTCATTTTTTGTATCACTTTTTTCCGATCATAAGGCGTTTTGAGCCTATGATCGAAGACGATGTATTATTTTTTGAAAACTACATCTATACTATGATATACTATTATTTCCAGTTACCTGTTCAATCATGTTATCGAATGTTGATTTATTAATTTGTTATCGCAAATGTTTATTTATAACATTAGAAGCAATTGCATCTGCTAATGTATTTAAATTTCTCGGAATGTGTTGATACTCAATATAATCGAACTCTCGTTCCAAGAGATCAAGTAATATGATGCATGTGTTGTCTCGATGGCAACCAACTTGATGAAATGAGACTCGTTGGCTATATGATGCAAAGTGTTGTCCTTGATGGCAACCTACTTGATAAAGTTGATGACAACTCATTTCGATGAAGTTTTCCGCGATGGAAACTCTTCGATGAGTTAAGGGGGAGATTTTTGGCAATGTGATACAATGTGTTTAATTTCTGATGGAACCCCGCCCGATGAAGTTGTCCCCGATGAAAATGCCGCTTGATGAGTTGCCTATGATAAGCAACCTTGTGTTAAATAAGGAAGGATGATGTATCTACAGATCAACTTAGAAGTAACAGAAGAAAGAATTGCAGTAACTGTTAGAGAAATGATGAATATGGTATGTCACAAGGCATACGTGGGTTTGTTAAGGCTAAGTCGCGTATGTACGTGGAAAAGTACGTTCCAAGTTGCGTATGCCCTATTGCACTCTAAATTTGTATAACCAGGGGAATTTACCATGGTATTGACCCATTGTATTGAGCGCTGGATTATCGATTTGAACCTGTACAGGAATACCCTCGGAAGTGGTGTGGTTTTGGCTCATGGTATTGATAAAGGCTAAACCTATATAAGGAGTAAAGAATAATAGTGCAATGGGTGCATGTGTAAGGGTTGTGAATGAAAAAATCTCTAAGGAATATCTGCATGGGTGAACTCTGTTCTTGATTGATAGATCTGAATCTATGATGCACCTATGAAGAAAATGATGAAAAGGGATCTCTAGATCTGAAATGTATATGTATTTTCTAGATCTGCTTATGGAATGTTTAGATTTGAGATGAGGCGAAATACTTTTTGAAGTAAAGGATGAAATGATCTGAAGAGCTGCACAGTCCTGAAAAGTTACAGATGTATATGCAGGTTCGCTTCAGTAAAAGCGCGTGTATACGCGGGTCTGCTTAAGGAAAAGCACGTATGGGCAGATAGGGTTTTCTAAAGAATGCATAGAAGTATACGCGAGTAGGTTTGCATGAAAGCGCGTACATACACAGGTTCAGTGAAGTAAAAGCACGTATGGAATCTAGGGTTTGCTGAAGTAAGTGGAATGAAATGTCTGATCTGTTTTGATGTTTTGTTGCTATCTGTCAATGATGTATTCATACAGAAATGGGTTTTTTGAATGATGAATATGTTGCTGATTATGTTAATTGAAGATCAAGCCATTGATTGATTGGTTGATGATTCAATGAATGAATTGATGGGGTTATAAGTTTAAGTTTGATGAATGTTGAGCTTAAATGTGAGGAGTGGGTCTAGTCTGAAAACATGATGAAAAGTGGCCTACAAGTTGTGTTGTATGGAAGCTGTTGGATCCAGTTTGAAAATTGATGAAACGTGGTCCATGGTGGTGCTGAGGGTCGAAGCCTTCAGTGAGGGGGTTGTAGCTCCCTTCCAGTGGTAGCTGGTAAAAGAGTGCAGGGGGTAGTGGTTCCCTTCCAGGAGAGGTTGGTAAACGAGAATAGGGGGTAGTGGCTCCCTTCCAGGAGAAGCTGGTAAACAAGAGCAGGGGGTTGTAGCTCCCTTCCAGGAGAGGCTGGTAAATGAGAGAAGGTTGTAGCCTTCTGCAGGTGGGTGCCTGCGTGCTGGTATGAGTCTGCGCCAGTACATGGTTGTACGATGTTTTCTTTATAATAAAATATTGAAGACTGAGACGATGGCAGCGGTGGTTTTCTCCCGAATTGGGTTTCCACCTTAAATCTTGGTGTTCATGTGTGTTGCTTATGTGTGATGATTTATTTTATTCTTACTACACATTTTTACTGTTTACTAAACATCTAATGAATGAATGATGCAATGAACTAAGCAAATAATTATCAGCATAATGAGATCTATGTTAATACGCGAGTTTTATTAAGGATATCCATGTGGATACGCGAGTTGGCTTCAGTAAAGTAGCGTATGGGTTTTCGTGAAAGGAAATGTAAAATTTTTATCAGTTAGCACTAAATATTGATTCACCCCCCCCCCCCCCCCCCTCTTAGTATTTTTCCCAACAATTGGTATCAGAGAAGGTCGTTTTACAGAAGCTTGATTGCTTGAAGGAGATCCATCACAATGGGAAGTCAGGAAGGAGTACTTTCTCTAAGGCCACCTTTTTTCAATGGAAGTAATCTGTTATTTTGGAAGATACAAAAAAAAGCATCTTTGCAAAGTCTTGGTGCAGAAGTTTGGGCAATCGTGGAAGAAGGTTATCGGTATCCGGCAACTATTCCTACTGATGCAGCAGAAAGGAAGAAATATGAAATCAATGCCAAAGCAGTCAATGTTTTATTAGGAAGCCTGTCTAAATCATAATTTGTTAAATTGATGCAGCTAAATTCAGCAAAAGAAATATGGGACAAAATCATTCAAAGCTATGAAGGAGATACAAAAATAAAAAGTGCCAAAATCCAAACTCTCAGAATTGAATATGAAAATTTAAGGATGCATAGTGATGAGAGTATTGCCAATTTATTTTTACGTCTAGATGATATTGTAAATTGTATGAGAATTTTGGGTGAAACCATAACCGATACTACTCTGGTTGAAAAAGTCTTAAGATCTTTGACTTCAAAATTTGAGTCAAAATTATCTGCTATTGAAGAAAGGCAAGATCTGCAAAATCTTACTGTTGTTCAACTACATGGTATTCTAACTGCTTTTGAAATGAGAAAAGAAGGTCCCTCTCAAATCAGATAAGTTTCCTTTAAGGCATGTGCAAAAGGAAAAGAAAAGGAAGTTGTCAAGGAATCAAGTTACATATCAGAAGAAGAAGAAGCAAATTTTGTGAGAAGACTCTAACCAGGTGCTGGAAGATTCAAAGGTAAGCTTCCCTTCAAGTGTTTTAATTGTGGAAGAGTTGGTCATTATTCTGCTAAATGTCCTTATGAAGAGAATCATGATAAAGTGAAACAATTTGAAAAGGGAAAGAGCTATTATACAAATGAAGATAATGATGAAATGTAAAATGAGGATGAAGAAGATCTAGACCAAGATCTACTAGTACTCATGGCAAGGAAGCAAAAGAAGAATGCTACTCAAAGAAAGGAGATATCTCAGAAAACATGTGAAGCAAAAAATGAAGAAGAAAAAACAGGGACTGATTGTTGTGATTCACCTTCTTGTGCATGCAATGGTGAAAATAGTAAAAGTAATGTTATGGATCTAGAAGAAGCTCTCAAGATTAAAGTTGAAGAACAACAAAGATCATCTAATAAGAAAGAATCTATCTACAAAGAAATAATATCTAGAATGAAAGAACAGATAGATATGATGAATGGTCAGATGGAAATGTATCAAAGACAGATAGGAATATATCAAAGACAATATGGTAATGTAACCAATCAAAGTAAAGGACTTGAAGCAGAAATCATCTCTTTGAAAGCAGATCTCTAAGCATCAAATAATAAGAATGAGAAACTTCTACAATCATTTGAAGAAAAATGACTTGAAGCAGAAATCGTCTCCCTTAAAGAAGATTTGAAAAAATCAAATAAGAAGAATGAAGAACTTGAAGCAGAAATCATCTCTCTCAAAGAAGATCCAGAAAAATCAAATAAGAAGAATGAAGAACAAGAAAATGGGTTGAAAGAAGAGATTTTAAAACTAAATGATCAAGTAGAACAAGGAAGAAGGGTCGAAGAAAGTACGAAGAAGCAATGCCAAAAATTGGAGGTTGAGGTAAACATTCTAAAAGGTAAATTAGAAGAAAAGGATAAACTCTTGAGGTTTCAAGATAGTACTAAGATTCTGGATAACATTCTTAGTAGTCAAAGGTCCCCTTCTATTAAATTTGGTCTTGGTTTTCATGAAAATGTTAAAGGAGAATCTAGTTCACAAGGAAGTGCTAAAGGTTCAAAGGATATCAATGCAAAACCTGAAGTGTTGGAAGAAACAAAAGATCAATCGACTATCATGAACTCTATAAAGAAATCATTCCCTCCTATGATCAATAATGTTGAATGCTTTAAATGTCATAATTATGGGCACATTGCAGCTAATTGCAGAAGCAGAATGTTTCAGTCACATACAAACAAATTCTACACAGAAAGGTACTCTGGTTTCTACAAGGGATATTGTTTTTCATGCAGCAAGTATGGTCATAAAGCAGCTGATTGCAATAGAAGGAAGAATAGAAAAACACATTCTGATCCTTATGCTTACTTTTCTGGTCATGCAAGATGTTATGCTTGTAACAAGTATGGACATGTAGAAAAAGAATGCAGGATGAACAGATCTCAGAAATTGGAGAATTTTCAGCACAGTAAAAGAAATTTCAAGCAAAGATGGAAAAAGAAGGAGGACCGGTCAGAAACGTAGGGAATATTGACCCTACTGCAGTCATCCGCTTCTAAAGCCTACTTTTCATAATGGCTGCAAAATGATGTGAGATTCATTCTAGGGATTAGTAATGTATTATCACAGGGGGAGCAATGTATGATGATTCCCATGGTTGGTTTGGTAATTCTGGTTATGTTTATTTCTGATAGTGCATCTGATGTGAAGAAGACAGGTACAGGTGGTACACATTCAGGGGGAGATGAAGGTGTGAAATTTTTAGTATTTCGCTTTCCATACGCGGGTTTCATGAACAAAAGCCGCGTATACACGCGAGTTCCTTTGGAGAAAGAAGCGTATGCTTTTCTGTTAAAGAAAACAGTGATTCAGCTCAGGAACAAGAGTACAGGTTCAGGGGGAGCATCAGTCTAACTACTAATGATTGCATTGTTGGAATTGTATCTACTTATTCCTTAGTTCTCATAATACTTATGCTCAAATGATGATGACATGATACATGGTTTCTTATGATGAGATTATGAATGAGCCCTGATTACTTTTGGCTGAAGAGTATCTTTTGTTTTCAATCGTGGATGAGTTGGAAGTCTTATGATTCAGAGATAAGAATGGATCATGTAGATTTTGTTGCTATCGGTGAGATATTTTTCCTTCGTATATTACATCATGATGAATCCTGAAGATATTGGTGATATCAGATAACATGGATGATTGTTTGACACATATTGTTTATTGAAGAAGTTGTTCTGATATGATAATTCCTCTTGGGAAGAATATGTTGATGTTGCAAAGAGTCTGAAGGCTTGGTTACTGATGTGCTTATGCTACAACTATTGGATGACACTTGAAAACACAACTACATTGTCCTATCTATCTTTTCTCATATATTCCAGGGAAGCATTCAAATTTCTCAGACATAAGCTAGGAGATGTTTCTACCCCTCAGAAGATTAGATCTAATTAAATTTCAGAAGATTAAGTTGGATACGCGGATTTCCTAAAAGACAATCGCGTATATACACGAGTTCATACATAGAAAACCGCGTATGGTTATTTTCTGACAAAATTCTTCTGGGACAACATTCTTTCAGCACATCTGTTGTACTGTTTGGTATCTCTGGTGGTGTTCGAGTTTTCATAACTCTGTTTCATTCTCTGATATTGTTGATGAAGATGCCTTGATGATTTTCTGTTGAAATTGTTTAGGATGCACAAGCTAAGGGGGAGCATTGGTCATGTGGAAAGGATGCATTGTTGGCATTTGCTATGATCTGATCTCATGATTGAGATTCCTTGATCTTGATTATAAAAAGTCATATTTGTAATTTGATGAAAAGGTCATGTTGAGACCTATGTAAAATTGTAACATTCAGTCATGTAAGGACTTGTTCAAATGTGTAAACTCACTTGGTTGGGTACTTGAGTCAAATTTGTAAACCCACTTGGTTGGGTAGTTGAGTCAAAATGTGTAAACCCACTTGGTTGGGTACTTGAGTCACATATGTAAATCCACTTGGTTGGATCATTGATGTAAGTATGAGTCCTTGGTGATAGGAAAGGTCATAGAATCATGTACTTCATTGAAAAAAAATATGTTTGAAGATTCATCATGAACTCAGGGGGAGCATGGTAACTTCAGTGCACATCAGATCTACAGAGCTCTTATTTCTACACGAGGAGAAAAAACTTGTTTTGGTTTTCATCCGCCCTTTTCCCTTGATGTCAAAAGGGGAGAGTAACATCATGTTTGAATAGGGGGAGAGCATCATGGTGTTTGCATAATAGTTATATTCAATGTATCTATCTTTTGTGGTGATCAAACACCATCATGGTTGCCATCAAGTACAAAGGGGTAGATTGTTGGCATGTGTTGTCCTTGATGGCAACCTACTTGATGAAATAAGATTGTTGGCCATATGATGCAGAGTGTTGTCCTTGATGGCAACCTACTTGATAACGTTGATGACAACCTGCTTGATGAGTTAAGGGGAGATTGTTGGCAATGTGATACAATGTGTTGACCCCTATGGAACCTGCCTGATGAGTTGCCTATGATAAGAAACCTTGTGTTAAATAAGGAAGGATGATGTATCTACAGATCATCTCAGAAGTAACAGAAGAAAGAATTGCAGTAACTGTCAGAGAAATGATGAATATGGTATGTCACAAGGCATACGCGGGTTTGTTAAGGCTAAGTCGCATATGTACGCGGAAAAGTACGTTCCAAGTCACGTATGCCCTATTGCACTCTAAATTTATAAAACTATGGGAATTTACCATGGTATTGACCCATTGTATTGAGCGTTGGATTATCTATTTGATCCCGTCTAGGAATACCATCGGAAGTGGTGTGGTTTTGGCTGATGGTATTGATAAAGGCTAAACCTATATAAGGAGTAAAGAATAATAGTGCAATGGGTGCATGTGTAAGGGTTGTGAATGAAAAAATCTCTAAGGAATATCTGCATGGATGAACTCTATTCTTGATTGATAGATCTGAATCTATGATGCACCTATGAAGAAAATGATGAAGAGGGATCTCTAGATCTGAAATGTATATGTATTTTCTAGATCTGATTATGGAATGTTTAGATCTGAGATGAGGAAAAATAATTTCTGAAGTAAAGGATGAAATGATTTGAAGAGCTGCACAGTCCTGAAAAGTTACAGATGTATACGCAGGTTCGCTTCAGTAAAAGCGCGTGTATACGTGGGTCTGCTTAAGGAAAAGCGCATATGGGCAGATAGGGTTTTCTGAAGAATGCACAGAAGTATACACGGGTAGGTGTGCATGAAAGCACGTACATACGCAGGTTCAGTGAAGTAAAAGCGTGTATGGAATCTAGGGTTTGCTGAAGTAAGTGGAATGAAATGTCTGATCTTTTTTGCTGTTTTACTGCTATCTGTCAATGATGTATTCATACAGAACTGGGTTGTTTAAATTATGAATATGTTGTTGATTATGTTAATTGAAGATCAAGTAGTTGATTGATTGGTTGAAGATTCAATGAATGAATTGATGGGGTTATAAGTTTCAGTTTGATGAATGTTGAGCTTAAATGTGAGGAGTGGGTCCAGTCTAAAAATATGATGAAAAGTGGCCTACAAGTTGTGTTGTATGGAAGCTGTTGGATCCAGTATGAAAATTGATGAAACGTGGTCCATGGTGGTCCTGAGGGTCGAAGCCTTCAGTGAGGGGGTTGTAGCTCCCTTCCAGTGGTAGCTGGTAAACGAGTGCAGGGGGTAGTGGCTCCCTTCCAGGAGAGTCTGGTAAATGAGAACAGGGGGTAGTGGCTCCCTTCCAGGAGAGGCTGGTAAACGAGAGCAGGGGATTGTAGCTCCCTTCTAGGAGAGGCTGGTAAACAAGAGAAGGTTGTAGCCTTCTACAGGTGGGTGCCTGCGTGCTGGTATGAGTCTGCGCCAGTACATGGTTGTACGTTGTTTTATTTATAATAAAATACTGAAGACTGAGACGACGGTAGCGGTGGTTTTCTCCCGAATTGGGTTTCCACCTTAAATCCTGGTGTTCATGTGTGTTGCTAACGTGTGATGATTTATTCTTTTCTTACTGCACATGTTTACTGTTTACTAAACATCTAATGAATGAATGATGCAATGAACTAAGCAAAGAGTTATCAGCATAATGAGATCTCTGTTAATACGCGAGTTTTATTAAGGATATCCGCGTGTATACGCGAGTTGGCTTCAGTAAAGTAGCGTATGGGTTTTAGTGAAAGGAAATGTAAAAATTTTATCAGTTAGCACTCAATACTGATTCACCCCCCCCGCCCCCTCTCAGTATTTTTCCCAACAGATGGCAAAAGCTAGTAAACAAAAATCCATTTTCACGACATTTCTTGGCTTCAGTTTTTGGCCTCAAAGAACTACTCCTATGATGTCAAATGCATGTGTATCAAGTCTCTCAAAACCAAATGACAATACTTGATTTATTTTATTACGCTCTTTATCACTTATAACGGTAGGTATGGGGTTTTTTTTTTTTTTCTATACAAAATATGGATGTTAGTGGAATTTTCTTGGCTTTAAGCTGAATCTCTCATATTATTTATCTAAGATATTGCATAAAACGACTAAATTATACCAATGTGAGCACATGGACCCATAAGGATCCTTGTTCCATCATGATTAGATTTAAATTAAGGTTAAACACCATTTAATTGAGTCTATAGATTTATGGGAATCGTTCCTTCACTATAATGATTTAAAAAAATGATAAGTTAGTAACAGAAAAACAAAAACATGTAGGGTTTTTCCCACTATTTTAGAAACTAATTAAGTGGTTTTTGAGACTGATGGTGTTGATAATTTTCTCCTTGATAACTTATGCAAGTATAATGGGTTGGACTTATGTGATTAAGCTAGAGTGAAACCCCATAATTTAGTCCATGCACATATAACGCAAAGCATGTTGACGAAAATAGGATTTCAACACATTGAAATAGAACACTAATTTAGGGGTGATGTTAAACCAACCTCCCCATACCAAATTGGTCATTCTAAACATGCAAAAAGACAAGAAAAAAAGCATCCAGGTTTATATTTTCAATCTTGAGTTAACAATAGCCAAATCGCTCAAACAATATCTCGAGCAGAAAAATATAGAGATAAAAATTTCCTTGTTAAAGAGGTGCATGTTGATATCAAGTCTCTCAACAAGCCTGCATCGAAAAAGAATAAGCCTCAACCAAATCGCAATTTTGAATTTATTGATGATAATACTCTTGCTTAGGGTGGTGATAGTTGTGATAACCAATGCTAATATAATTCTAGTTTTGATATATGTGCATAGAGGATCTATTGGAAAAAAACACTATGTGTAACGGTCCCATGTCTAGAACATAGACTCTAGTAGCTTCAGTAGGAAAATGAGGAAATGAGAATGATGAAGCAAATTAGGGAAAATCAACAAGATTACAAAGCTTTCATATTGAAGGAAAAGCCGCAATCATGAGATACACACTTTATAATGAAGTATTCTAATGTCAAAGTAGTTTTAATAATATCATCTATGATAAGTTATCAGTTCAATATTTTGAAGTACAAGATTTGACCTTAGATTTTAAGGCAATTAGACTATTAATGTCATTTTGGCAAAAAACTATTTTCATTTACTAAGCTTAAGTTTATAATATCAAGGGCTCATGGATATGTATATAAACCCTCAATTTTCAAGAGAAAAGGGGGAAGAAGTACATGTTAATAATTTTTTTGTCACTGTGGGACCTATGATACATTTTTTTATTGTATGTATATTATTGTTTAAATGACTTCAATAGACCAATGCTTTATTATATTTTATTTTATTAAATCCATGGTTTCTCTTCAATGTGTCTTTGAATTTCTTATAACTCTCTTTGGGAATTCAGAAGAAATTATTTTTTTATTGCATGAATGTGATTTGCAAATAAAAACTTATTTGACTAAATATTTCCTTAATGTGTTAGTTCTTATTTATATAAATATTTATTTCATCATTTTACCCTTTTAGGTCTTGTGTCTAAAGGAAAATTTTGACCTTCCCATTCCTCAAGTCTAAATTCTCATAATTATTTTTAGGGATTTAGGAAATTGATGTGTGTGGTTGGCTTTTGAATCAAACTAATACTTAGACTATAATTATTTATGTATTTAAGTAATATTTTATTAATTTTATGCTGAATGATTATGTTTTTTAAGTGCCAAAATATTTACTCTTTTGTAGAAATTGTTATGGCCATTTCATTTTTCCTAGGTTGAAATAATTATTTATTTATGCATTGAATTGAGTTCTTGATGTTAAATATAAAGGTAATTTTTTGCTATTATTTATTTTCTTAAAATATCATATAATTACAACTGTAATGACCCCTGGTTATTTTGAAAAGTATGTACATATTGTGTTATGGTCCCTGTCTTGGTGCATTCATGTATATAGTGTAAATATTGTCTTGGCCACATTTATTTGGTACGGTCATTGTTATTACTTCATTTGTTTCCTATGTATAGATGATGAATTTACTAAATATATAAATGCAAATATGTGTATATAAACACTACTTGAATATGAAATTTTTATTCGGGAATAATGTAAATATATAAAATCATGTATATGATTTTGTAAACCATATATGGTTATTGTAAATTTAAACAAGATGCAGGCACTTAGCTATAGAAGACGATGTTTGGCTATTGCGACACATATTTATATTTCTAAATATGAATTAATCTAGGCCTATTGATATATCCCTAGGTTGTTTGAAACGAACGGTCTCTAACTAAGGTTGAAATTCCTTACCTTATCTTAATTAGAAGAATATAACTAATAAACAAAGGTTAGGTAAATCATAAAAAGGTCAAAGAATATAAATTAAAGGTGTGCTCGTTTCCTTACTTTGGCTAAGTCATGAAAATATGAAACTTAGAACACGTACATATAGGTACTACAGTAATTGGTAGTTGGAGAAGCATATTTCTTTCTCACACATTGTTGGTTCTAGAACTAGACCTGGGAGGAAGATAGATGGTGAAAAGTGAATCTGAAAGAAGGAAAAATGGTACAACACTTATTGGCCTAAAAGGTTGATCAACAATGATTGATCCAAGAGAGACATCTTCGATGTATATGTTGGTCTAGAGAGGTTGGACTCTAACTAACCAAAGTCAACATTCGGGCAGTAGAAAAAGTTAGGAAGTCGAGATAGGACAAAAAGAACGAGAAGAATAACATATTAGAAAAGTAGTAAAGGAGGAAAGAAGGAAGTGAAAAAGGAGGGATAAGCATCTAAAGAACATCATCAAGGTTATTTGTTATAGATTGAGTAAAGACGCAAAAGTTTAGAATCATGTGGTAGGCATCATTAGGGAAATAGGGGGATTTTTAGCAGTAGTGGTTATCACAGTGAACTTGTGGTAGAGATTTTATTGTTTTTTACCTAATTAGTGTATACATCATAAGGCATATTTTAGCAGGAAATGCTTTCTTTTGAATCTATATTAATAGAAATACATGTTGTGATCAACATAATAAAAAACATTACTATGATTTCAACTCATATTTTCATTTTATATTACCTTATACAAATTTTTTAGAGGGCACTTGTATCTCCTACACGTTGGGTGGCTAGGAATACCATTCAGATATGTAAATTTTTTATTGTCCTTACCATTCAAAGGGTGAAAAACATGTAGCCATTTCCATTTTGTATGTAGAATGTAGAGGTTTTCTGTTACACCAAAATCCGCAGATATTAGTAAACTTCCAAACTGGTAACTAGGATCCCGAGGGTGGGAATTATCGATTCCATAGAGGTGCGGTGATTACTCCAACACCCTCCCTCAAACGTAGCTTGGGGGAATCAAACCTGGGTCTAGGCTCCTATACCATGTAGGAATTTATAGGGTAAGTTCCTTAGATCAATAACCAAAGGTCACCGCTCACAAACAGATCAAAAATCAGTACACCAGTATAATCACATTGTTAAAACCCTCAAAGAGGTAAAAATTCCATGACCTGAGCCAACGCAACCACTTCAGGAAATTTATTAATATAGAAATAAAATTTACATATGATTCTGTCATAAACAGTTACTAGACAAATGACCCTCCATGCTCTATAAATAAAAATCATGGACCAATCAGGTGTTAAGCCATGGATCAAGTGTTGTTAATACCGAGGTGAGAGATAACCATCAGATCACTACAAATTGTGACCATCAGATTATAAGTTACAAATGTACATGGTAAAGAAACACACTTTACCTAACTCTACACTAGACTAAGTTATTCTTAATTATTTCCTATGTGTCGGAATATCCTAACATCCCCCCTTAAGAACAAATTGGGATAGGATTCAAGTATTTACAAAGGTGACACAAAAGGATCCTATTTCCTATGTGTCGAAATATCCTAACATCCCCCCTTAGGAAAAAATTGGGATAGGATTAAAGGATTTACAAAAGTGACACAATAGGAGAAGGAAGGAGGCCTTTGTAAAGAGATCACCTACTTTATCATTGGTTGGATAGTATTTCACTTCAATAACATGATCATGAATGAGCTTTCTGATGAAGTGTATGTGGAGTTCAATGTGTTTCATATGTTGATGCTGAACTGGATCTTTACATAGCTGAATGGAACTCTGATTATCACACCAAAGTGTAGTTGGATGTTGCTGATGAAGACCAAATTCATAAAGGATTTGACGAAGCCACATGGCTTCCTTGCTAGCTTCAACTGCACCATGATACTCTGCTTCTGTTGAAGAAAGAGAGATGGAACTTTTTTTTCTTACAAGACAGAGTAATAGGTCCTGAACCAAGAGTGAATACATATCCTACAGTAGAATTTTGATCATCAGGGTCACCAGCCCTATCAGAATTAGTGAAACTAATCAAAAATGGAGATGCTCCTACACTGTAATGAATCCTGAACTGAACTGTACCTTGAATATATCAAAATATTCTTTTAGCTTCTTTCCAGTGACTTTCATGAGGTTGGTGCATAAACCAAGTGAGAAGACCAATGACAAAGGAAAGGTGAGGACATGTATGGGTTAGATACAGAAGTTTACCAACAAGTTGACGATAGAAGGTAGCATCAACTTCATGGGTAGTACAAGTGACTGAAATATTGACTCCAAACTGAAAGGGAGAAGGGGCTGGCTTACAGTCTTCCATGTGAAAGTGGTGTAGAAGATCACAAGAATACTTGAACTGAGAGAGCGTAATGGTCTCCTTGGATTGCAAGACTTGAAGACCAAGGAAATAATGCAAGTGTCCTAAGTCTGTCATTTCAAACTTCTTTTTCAGGCTAGACTTCATATGGTTTATATGGTTTGGATCACTACCAGTAAGGATGAGATCATCAACATAAAGAACAAGGATGGTGAAGGACTTACCCACTTTCTTGGTGTAGACAGTGTTGTTAGAATGACACTTAGAAAAGCCATTATCTAATAGAAATCTATCCATTTTAGCATACCAAGCCCGAGGAGCTTGTTTGAGACCAAAGAGACACTTCCTAAGGCGACACACAAGGCTATAGTCTTTTCGGATAAATACGAGGGTTGTTCCATGTAGATTTCTTTATGTAAATCTCCATGTAAGAAGGCAGATTTTAACATCCATATGATGGAATTCCCATTTAAAGGATGTAGCAAGGGAAAGAACAAGGTGGATATAATTCATTTTGGCAGCCGTGGAGAAGGTTTCAATATAGTCAATGCCTTCAAATTGTGAAAAACCTTTAGCGACAAGACGAGCTTTATGTCTATCCACGTTTCCATCTGGTCCAAACTTTGTTTTGTAAACCCATCTACATCTAAAAAAATTTCTTTCGTTTGGAAGAGGAACAAGATCCCAAGTATCATTCGCCAATAAGGAATGATATTCTTCATTCATAGCTTCATCTCAAGCTGGATAACTGAAAGGTTCTTCAAAGGTTTCTGGATCAGGATTTTCTGGTACTTGAGCCAATAAGGAAGAGGCTCTTTCGAACTGAGAACATGTACGTCGTCAATTTGCAGGGTCACCTGCAAGAGAACTTGTTGCATCCTGACTAGAGCAGACCCATCTTGGAAGCTGTGGAGTGTAAGGAATAATTTCAAGCGGTGGAGAAGGATTGTCATCCTCACTATCATCATCTAAGCTAGAAGGAATGCTATTAAGAATAGAATATGGAGAGAGAGGTGGCACATATGCCGAATCAGGCACACAGGTCAAAGGTGGCACACCCGCCAAACTAGGCTCCTAGGCCGATATATTTTAATAAAATTTTACATCTCTTCTAATGATTATATTTTTGGATTTTGGTTGAAGAAGTCTATATCCTTTGACATGTTCAGAATATCCAACAAAAATTTATTTTTCACTCTTAGGTTCTAAGGCTTTATGCTTCGCATCTGGAATATGGGCCCAAGCATCACTTCCAAAAACATGAAAGTGACTTACATCTGGTTTGATTGAGCTCCAAGATTCTTCTAGAGTTATATTCTTTAAAACCTTAGTAGGAGTGTGATTTAATATGTAATTTTCACAGTTAATTTCTTCCGCCCAAAAATTGAGACTAAGTCCTTTAGATTGAAGCATACAATTAGCCATTTCTTTTAAGGTGTGATTCTTCCTTTCAGCTACACCATTTTGTTGTGGAGTATATGGAATAGTATGTTTCAGTTGAATGCCATGCTCAGTGCGGAAGTTGATAAATTTTTTGTTTTTCTGATCATAAATTGAGAATTTGATGTCTAGATTGTTTCTCAACAAAGGCCTTACAGGCCAAGAGCATGTTAAAAACTTCACTCTTGAGTTTTAAGAAGTATACCCAAGTGCGTCTGGAAAAATCATCAATGAAAGTTAAGAAGTAGTTGCAACCAGAGAAAGAAACAACATGAAGTGGACCACATAAATCACTATGCACAAGCTGCAAAGGGGCTAAAGTGTGCCAAGGGGGACATTTTTGAAAACTATCCTGATGATGTTTTCTGAGTACACATCAAGAGAAAACACCATCTCGACAAGATACCACAGGAATACCTGTCACCATATTTTCTTTACACAGAGTTTGGAGAGAGCGATAGTTTAAGTGACCAAATCGCTCATGCCAAAGTTTGCTCACTTCATCATTGTGAGCAACAAAAACGGAGAAAATACATGATGACCCAAATTTCTCAAACTTATAATACCTTGTGGAATCATCAACAATGCTAGTAGCTAAAATATGTCTAGGATATTTGAGGTCCTTGATTACAACATCATGAGGTGAGAATTATACTATTTTACCTTCACCTAAATGAGTTATATGATAAATAGATAGAAGGTTGCATGACAAGGTAGGAACACATAGTACATCATTAAACTAACCATTATCTAGATGAATGGTTCTAGATCCTACAATATTAAGAGATCTATCATCACCAACATAAATATGTTTTGTGTTACAATCATTTCAATAAGAAAACATGGCTTTATTTTTGGCCATGTGGTAAGAAGCTCCAGAATCAATGAGCCACTCATGAGAAGGAGAAGAAGAAGATACATTTAATGGATAACCAGATCTTGATGCTTGACAACCACAAGAAGAAAGTGCCATGCCTGAAGATGATGGTGAAGAGTGATCCAAATTGATGTTGTGCTTATTCATTGTAGCTTCTAAGGCTTCCATCTTCTTGAAACATTTGGACTCTATATGGCCATCATGATTACAAAAGTTGCAATGTCTATCTGTTTTCTTCCCTTTGTTTTTGTTTGCCTTATCATTTAAGTGAGTTTCTTTTTCAGTTTGTGGCTGAAATTGCTTAGGACCCTTGTTTGATTTAAGACCATACTTTTGAAGATACTTCTTCTTGGGATTCTTTTGATATGGTTGTTTTTGGGATGCTAAGGCTTTCTTAGAAGCATTTCCCGAAGTGATAAGACCAAGGTGTAATATTTTTTCTTGTTCTCTTCTTAAAGAATCACAAAAGGCATCAAAAGAGGGGTTCATGTAGGCAGTTCCTGAGGAAATGATGGCTTCTCTAGTGGAATGGAAGGCAGAAAAAAACATAGAGTATGCAAGGCCAAGCTTAGCAAGAATGCAATAAATGAGGCTACCATCTTCCTTTTTGATCTTACAACCTTCTAAAAGAATTCGAAGGGTCTTGAATTTTGACAAAAAATTTCAATGGAGGAGAAATTATTAGCGTCCAAAGTAAAATATTACCATAATTTTCATAATTTTTATGGAAAAAAAGCAGTCTAGTTAGACTACGGCTTTGAGAAGTTATAGATGCATTGATTTGATGACTTTTTCCTTGTGATTTTTTCTATTTGTTGAGTTTTATGAAGCTTCTATGTCTTAAAATAAAATATTTTTAATTAGAAATTTTAATTATATTTTCTTGCATAAATTTATGTATTTTATTAAAAAAATAATTAATTATATATAGATTTAGTAAATAGAAAACTGATATTTTTTAAGATTTCTTAGTTATTTGAAAAAATTAATAGTTGCACTTTTATTTGTCAAACAGAGAATGGGTAGTTTGGATGTCATAAGTAGTAATTCGAGTTAAAGAAATTAAAGAAATTAAATAATAAATACATTATAAGTTTCTAGTCTACATAGTATGTGAGAAGTCTTTAATTCTCCAAGATAGAATTTTTTTCCAGAATATCATGATTTATAAAATTTATTTAAATATTAGAGAGTGTGATATTACTAAATTCCACTGCTCTAAAAAATTATTAACTATAGAGAAACATTTTTACAATTTAAACAAATGAAAAGTGTAAATCATATAAAAGTAAAAATTGGTAATATAAAATAAATAATACGAATTCACAATTTGAGAAAAAAATACATTAATTCTATAAACATATACATAGTAATTAAACAAATCTAGCTAAAATGGGTTTCTTGACAAGCCAATCAAGAGAAGTGGGTTGCCCACATGCCAATGGGTCATGGTTGCATGCATCCATAACTATTTATGCCTGCACATGTAGAGGGAATGGGAAGTCTCTCATCCACCTCCTAGTCAACATGATGGAAAATCTTACTTGGAACTGCAATAAAATAATGAAAATCTGCGTAGTTTTATGTAGAAAGTAACTTGATGATGATACTTGCTAAGAGAATCAACCTAAAGTTTAGTGATGCCATGATTTAATAGTTGTGAGGAGTAGCTTCAAAATTCATATAGGAAGAATAATTTCAATGATTCCAATTAGTTTTCACTAGTCAATGTCAAGTCACAAGAGGCTCTCTTACTTTGCATGTTGGAGAAGTTTAGCATTTATTCTATCAATGGATATTTTTCATTCCTCTCACACACTTTGATTGATTTATATTTTAGGTATTAGTCCTCTTTGTTATCTCCATGAGGGGGCATTGTATGAAAAGCAAGAACAAACAAATTTTTATGTAACCCCTAATATAATCTAACTAGAAATATTTCTCCTTATCGCTCTTTCCTTGTCGCGATCAACTGATCTAGATATATTTCAGGCTAGTCTGGGAATCCATGGTTTGGACACATACATATGTATCACCCCTTTATTTTATGACTTGGATGTGTTTGGGACGTATCTGTGGTTACCACCCCTATTATGTCCCATTTTCATTTCTTTTTTTCTTGGTCTATGATTTCTAGTGATATAGGAGATTTTAACAAATGAATATTCTTAGAAGGGCCTAAATTATACCAATATCGGATATTCTCTTTCTTAGGTCCCATGCTCATCTTGGAGTCTGTGATATTTTCACCTCAGGTTCCTTCAATATTCATGACCACCCAATAGAATCCCCTTACATTTTTCAAATGAAATGGGCCCATCTCCTTACCTTTCGGTTTATTTCATTTTTTATTACTTTTCCTTCGTAAACTTGAATGATGATTAATATTCCTGAGAATAGCTTTTATACATGATTTTTTATTTCTTTTAGACATTGAAATGGTTTTCATTTCATTGGTGCATATTTTGATGATGATATCAGAATAACTTAAGCGCACATTCCAAATACTAAAGAAAATTGTTTGATAACTATTTTGCAACATAGAAAATGTTACACCATCTCTATAAACTCATAGGTATCACAATCTGTTATTTATAATGGGAAATTTCATGACACTAGAGGATATTTGAATCAACTCTACATGTGAAATTGGTGTTATTATTTTGTTCTTATATCTGTCCTTGCATCCCTAAGCCATGTCATTTCTTTTTGGATGTTTGATTATTATGGCTTGAGGTAATGCAATTTAACACCATGCACATTCTTTTCTTTCATAATTAATTGGAAATATCTATACATCTATGAATGTGATAAGTAATACTTCCTAGATTTAACACTTAACTACTGGGTTATGTGTGTACATGTGATGGCATTTGATATGGAATAAATCATGTGTATATATTATTACATGCCTCCATTTTTTTTATTTTGAAAACGTAGGCTTTGACATATAGATACTCAACACATGACTAATATATATCAAAATATATGGGTTTATGAACACTCTAAACCAATATCATTACTACTCATTATAGTTGTACTCTATTCTATCATTACTACTCAATATAGTTGTACTCCATTTTAGTTGGAATACATGTCGTAGGGTTATATCACCACATTATTTGAATTCTAGTTTCGAGTTTTTATTTTTCATGTCATTATGTAAGGATAGGGTTTGTTTTGTGCAGGATTGTTTGAATTTTATGAATGAAAAAATGATTTCATTATAACTTATTGGCTGTGAGATTATAGCCAGATGAGGAATACATTACTTTATTCCCCGAGGTTGGATGGTTGGATTTCGACCAAAGATTTTCTGGCGACAATGATGATGTGATGATGTGGTTAAATATTTTTATTACACTTTAAATGGTACAAAATCGAGTCTTCATGATATAGAAATTCAAGTATACATGATATTTATACCTCATGAGTCCATCTATATAGTGATGGAAAGAGCTAGTAAAAAAAAATCCATTTTCACGACATTCCTTGGCTTCAGTTTTTGGCCTCAAGGAACTACTCCTATGATGTGAAATGCATGTGTATCAAGTCTCTCAAAATCAAATGAAAATACTTGATTTATTTTACTATACTCTTTATCACTTATCATGGTAGGTATGGGGTTTTGTTTTTTTCTATACAAAATATGGATGTTAGTGGAATTTTCTTGGCTTTAAGCTCAATCTCTCATATTATTTATGTAAGATATTGCATAAAATGACTAAATTATACCAATTTGTGCAAATGAACCCATAAGGATCCTTGTTCCATCATGATTTGATTTAAATTACACTTAAACACCATTTAATTGAGTCTATAGATTCATGGGAACCGTTCCTTCAGTGGAACGATTTAAAAAAATGCCAAGTTAGTAATGGAAAAAAAAAACCCTGTAGGGTTTCTCACACTATTTGAGAAACTAATTAACTGGTTTTAGAGACTGATGTTGTTGATAATTTTCTCCTTGATAACTTGTGCAATAATAATGGGTTAGACTTATGTGATTAAGCTACAGTAAAACCCCATAATTTAGCCCATGCATGTATAACACAAATCATGTTGAGGAAAATAGAATTTCAATGCATTGAACTAGAACACTAATTTATGGGTGATGTTAAACAAACCTCCCCATACTAAAGTGGTCATTCTAAACATGCACAAAAACAAGAAAAAAATCATCGAGGTTTTATTTTTAAATCTTGAGTTAAGAATAGCCAAATCGCTCGAACAATATCTCAAGAAGAAAAATATAGAGATAAAATTTTCCTTATTAAAGAGGTGCATGTTGATACCAAGTCTCTCAACAAGCATGCATCAAAAAAGAATAAGCCCCAACCAAATCACAATTTTGAATTTATTGATGATAATACTCTTGCTTAGGGTGGTGATAGTTGTGATAACCAATGCTAAAATAATTCTAGTTTTGATAGATGTGCATAGAGAATCTATTGGCATCAACACTATGTGTAATGGTCCCATGTATGGAACATAGACTCTAGTAGCTTCAATAGGAAAATGAGAAAATGAGAATGATGAAGCAAATTAGGGGAAATCAACAAGATTACAAAGCTTTCATATTGAAGGAAAATTTGCAATAATGAGATACACACTTTATCATCAAGTATTCTTATGTCGAAGTAGTTTTAAATGTGGATCCTTAGAGTTGAACCCATGTTAACTACTATAATGTTAATTTTCTATTCGTATGTTACAAGCTTAGTGTGGCATGTTTTTTTTTTTTTATATTTAGTTTGTTAGTTTTATAAGCAGCTACACAATATAGGATTTTGTAGTCGCTTTATGTTACTTATGATATAGATCATTGACTACTTTTTCTTATTTGGAATAGGTTTTAATTTTCTCCTGAATGTTGGTGTTGATTCCTAAGATAATAGTTTTGATGGCTATCACTCGAATCTGGAACACATCTTATGGATACTGCGTTAGTTAATTGTGTGTATTTACTTTGAAGCATTTATGATTTAACCTTAGAGTTTAAGGCATTTAGACTATTAATGTCATTTTTGGAAAAAACTATTTTCATTAACTAAGCTTTAGTTTATAATATCAAGGGCTCATGGATATGTATATAAAACCACAATTTTCAAGAGAAAAGGGGGAAGAAGTATGTTAATAATTTTTTTTTCACTATGGGACCTATGATACATTTTTTTATTCTATGTATATTATTGTTTAAATGAATTCAATAAACCAATGCTTTATTATATTTTATTTTATTAAATCCATGGTTTCTCTTCAATCTATCTTTGAATTTCTTGTAACTCTGTTTTTGGGAATTCATAAGAAATAATGTTTTTATTGCATGAATGTGATCTGCAAATAAAAAATGATTTGACTACTTTTTTCCTTAATTTGTTAGTTCTTATTTATATAAATATTTATTTGATCATTTTACCCTTTTAGGTCTGGAGTCTAAAGGACAATTTTGACCTTCCCATTCCTCAAGTTTGAATTCTCATAATTATTTTTAGGGATTTAGGAAATTGATGTGTGTGGTTGGCCTATGAATCAAACTAATACTTACACTATAATTATTTATTTATTTAAGTAATATTTTATAAATTTCATGCTGAATGATTATGTTTTTTAAGTGCCAAAAGATTTACTCTTTTGTAGAAATTGTTATGGTAATTTCATTTTTCCTTGGCTAAGATAATTATTATTTATATATTGAATATGGGTTCTTGATGTTAAATATAAAGGTGAGTTTTTAATATTATTTATTTTCTTAAAACATCATATAATTGCAATTGTAATGACCCCTGGTTATTTTGAAAAGTATGTACATATTGTGTTATGGTCATGGTCTTGGTGCGTTCATGTATATGGTGCAAATATTGTCTTCACCACCTTTATTTGGTAGGGTCATTGTAATTACTTCCTTAGTTTCCTGTGTATAGATGATGAAGATAATAAATATATCTATGCAAATATGTGTACATAAACATGATTTAAATATGTAATTTTTATTTGGGAATAATGTAAATATATAAAATCATGTATATGATTTTGTAAACCTCATATGATTATTGTAAATTTAAAAAATATGTAGGCACTTAGCTCTAGAGGATGACGTTTGGCTATTGTGACACATATTTATATTTCTAAATATGAATTAATCTAGGCCTATTGATATATCCCTAGGTTGTTTGAAACGAAAGGTCTGTAACTAAGGTTGAAATTCCTTACCTTATCTAAATTAGAAGAATATAACTACTAAACAAAGGTTAGATAAATCATAAAAAGGTCAAAAAATATAAATTAAGGGTGTGCTCATTTCCTTCCTTTGGTTAAGTCGTGAAAATATGAAACTTAGAACACATACATATAGGTATTGCAGTAATTGGCACTTGGAGAAGCATATTTCTTTCTCACACATTATTGGTTCTATAACTAGACCTGGGAGGAAGATAGATGCTGAAGAGTTAATCTGAAAGAAGGAAAAATGGTACAACATTTATTGGCCTAAAAGGTTGATCAACAATGATTGAGCCAAGAGAGACATATTTGACATATATGTTGGTATAGAGAGGTTGGAATCTAACGAGCCAAAGCCAACATCGGGCAGTACAAAAAGTTAAGAAGTCAAGATAGGACAAAAATAACAAGAAGAATATCATATTAGAAAATTATTAAAGGAGGAAAGAAGGAAGTACAAAAGGAGGGATAAGCATATAAATAACATCATCAAGGTTATTTGTTGTAGAGTAAGTAGATACACACAAGTTTAGAATCATGTGGTAGGCATCATTAGGGAAATAGGGGGATTTTTAGCAGTAGAGGTTATCACGGTGAACTTGTGGTAGAAATTTTATTGTTTTTTACTTAATTAGTGTATACATTCTAAGGAATATTTTAGCAAGAAATTATTTCTTTTGAATCTATATTAATATAAATACATGTTGTGATTAGCATAATCAAAACCATTACTATGATTTCAACTCATATTTTCATTTTATATTACCTTATACAAATTTTTTAGAGGGCATTTGTATCTCCTACATGTTGGGTGACTAGGAATACCATTTAGATATGTAAATTTTTTATTTTCCTTATGATTCAAAGGGTGAAAAACATGTAGCCATTTCCATTTTGTATGTAGAATGTAGAGGTTTTCTGTTACACTAGAATCCTCAGATACTAGTAAACTTCCAAACCGGTAACTAGGATCCCCAAGGTGGGAATTATGGATTCCATAGAGCTGTGATGATTTCTCCAACACCCTCCCTCAAACGCATCTCGGGGGAATATAATCTAGGTCCAGGCTCCTATACCATGTAGGAATTTATAGGGTAAGTTCCTTAGATCAAGAACCAAATGTCACCGCTCACAAAAAAATCACAAATCAATACACCAGTATAATCACGTGGTTAAAACCCTCAAAGAGGGAAACAGTCCATGACCTAAGCCAACGTGGCCACTTCAAGAAATTTATTAATATAAAAAAGAAAAGTTACATATGTTTCTCTCATAAAAGGTTACCAGACAAATGACCCTCCATGCTCTTTAAATAGAGATCATGGACCAATCGGGTGTTGAGCCACGAATCAAGTGTCGTTAATACCGAGGTGAGAGATAATTTTCAGATCACTACAAATCGTGACCGTCGGATTATAAGTTACAAATTTACAGGGTAAAGAAACACACTTTACCTAAATATACATTAGACTAGGTTATTCTTAATTATTTCCTATGTGTCGAAATATCCTAACATCCCCCCTTTAAAAACAAATTAGGATAGGATTGAAGGATTTACAAAGGTGACACAAAAGGAGCCTATTTCCTATGTTTCGAAATATCCTAACATCCCCCCTTAAGAACAAATTGGGATAGGATTGAAGGATTTACAAAAGTGACACAATAGGAGAAGGAAGGAGGCATTAGAGCCTATTCCCCCTTAATGACAACTTTCCTGAACTCCAACCATGGATCGAAGTTTGGTAAAATTTGCTTCTGTCAGAGCCTTTGTAAAGATTTTGCCTACTTGATCATTGGTTGGAAAATACTACACTTCAAGAACACGATCATGAATGAGCTTTCTGATAAAGTGTATGTGGAGTTTAATATGTTTCATGCGTTGATGCTAAACTGGATCTTTACATAGTTGAATGGCAGTTTGATTATAACACCAAAGTGTAGTTGGATGCTGTTGATGAAGACCAAATTCAAAGAGGATTTGACGAAGCCACATGGCTTCCTTGTTGTCTTCAACTACACCATGATACTCTGCTTCTGCTGAAGAAAGAGAGATGGAATTTTGTTTCTTACAAGACCAAGTAATAGGTCCTGAACCAAGATTGAATACATATCCTCCAGTAGACTTTCGATTATTAGGGTCACCAGCCCAATCAGAATCAGTGAAACCAATCAACAATGGAGATGCTCCTGCATTGTAATGAATCTCGAACTGAACTGTACCTCAAATATATCGAAGTATTCTTTTAGCTTCTTTCCAGTGACATTCATGAGGTTGGTGAATAAACCGAGTGACAAGACCAATGGCAAAGGAAAGGTCAGGATAGGTATGTCTTAGATACAGAAGTTTATCAACAAGTTAACTATATAAGGTAGCATCAACTTCAGGGGTAGTACAAGTGACTGAAATCTTTACTCCAGTCTGAAAGGGAGAATTGGTTGGCTTACAATATTCCATGTGAAAGTGGTGTAGAATATCACAAGCATATTTGAACTGAGAGAGGGTAATGCCTTCCTTGGATTGCAAGACTTGAAGACCAAGGAAATAATACAAGTGTCCTAAGTCTGTCATTTCAAAATTATTTTTGAGGCTAGACTTCACATGACTTATATGGTTTGGATCACTACTAGTAAGGATGAGATCATCAACATAAAGAACAAGGATGGTGAAGGACTTACCCACTTTCTTGGTGTAGACAGTGTTATCAGAATGACACCTAGAAAATCCATTATCTAATAGAAATCTATCCATTTTGGCATACCAAGCCCGAGGAGCTTGTTTGAGACCATAGAGAGACTTCCTAAGGTGACAAACAAGGCTATAGCCTTTCTGGATAAAGCCAGGTGGTTGTTCCATGTATATTTATTCATGTAAGTCTCCATGTAAGAAGGCATATTTAACATCCATTTGATGGACTTCCCATTTAAAGGAGGCAACAAGGGAAAGAACAAGGTGGATAGAATTCATTTTGGTAACCGGGGAGAAGGTTTCCGTATATTCAATGCCTTCAACTTGTGAAAAACCTTTAATGACAAGATGAGCTTTATGTCTATCCACTTTTCCATCCGGTCCAAACTTTGTTTTGTAAATCCATCTACATCTGACAAGTTTTCTTCCTTTTGGAAGACGATCAAGATCCCAAGTACCATTTGCCAATAAGGAACGATATTCTTCATTCATAGCCTCATCCCAAGCTGGATAACCAGAAGCTTCTTCAAAGGTTTCTGGATTAGGATTTTCTAGTACTTGAGCCAATAAGGAAGAGGCTCTTTCGAACTGAGAACGTGTACGTCGTTGATCTGTAGGGTCACCTGCAAGATAACCTACTACATCTCGAGTAGAGCAGAACCATCCTAGAAGCTGTGGAGTGTAAGGAATAATTTCAAGAGGTGGAGGAGGATTTTCATCCTCATTGTCATCATCTAAACTAGAAGGAATACTAGAGAGAGAGGTGGCACATATGCCCAATCAGGCTCGCAGGCCAAAGGTGGCACACCCGCCAAACTAGGCCCTTAGGCAGATATATTTTCATTAAATTTTACATCTCTTCTAATGATTATATTTTTAGATTTTGGTTGAAGAAGTCTATATCCTTTGACATCTTCAGAATATCCAACAAAAATGCATTTTTCACTCTTAGTTTCTAAGGTTTTATGTTTCACATCTGGAATATGGGCCCAAGCATCACTTCCAAAAACACGAAAGTGACTTGCATCTATTTTGATTGAGCTCTAAGCTTCTTCTAGAGTTATATTCCTTAAAACCTTAGTAGGAGTGTGATTTACTATGTAATTTGCACATTTAATTGCTTCTACCCAAAAATTGAGACTAAGTCCTTTATATTGAAGCATACAATTAGCCATTCATTTTAAGGTGTGATTCTTCCTTTCACCTACACCATTTTATTGTGGAGTATATGGAACAGTATGTGGCAATTGAGTTCCATGCTCAGTGAAGAAGTTGATAAATTTGTTGTTAACATATTCTTTTCCATTTTCTGATCTTAACTTGAGAATTTGATGTCTAGATTGTTTCTCAACAAAGTCTTTAAAGTCCAAGAACATGTTAAAAAATTCACTCTTGAGTTTTAAGAAATATACCCAAGTGCCTCTGGAAAAATAATCAATGAAATTTAAGAAGTAGTTGCAACCATAGAAAGAAAAAACATGAAGTGGACCACATAAATCACTGTGCATAAGCTGCAAAGGGGTTGAAACGTGCCAAGAGGCACATTTGTCAAAACTATCCCGATGATGTTTTCCGAGTACGCATCGAGAGAGAACAACATCTCGGCAAGATAACATAGGAAGACCTGTCACCATATTTTCTTTACATAGAGTTTGAAGAGAGCGATAGTTTAAGTGACCAAATCACTCATGCCAAAGTTTGCTCACTTCATCATTGTGAGCAACAAAAACGGAGGGAAAACATGATGACCCAAAGTTGTCAAACTTCTACAACCTTGTGGAATCATCAACAATGCTAGTAGCTAAAATATTCTAGGAAATTTGAGGTCCTTTATTACAACATCATCAGGTGAGAATTTTACTATTTTCCCTTCACCTGAATGAGTTATCTGATAAACAAATAGAAGGTTGCATGACAAGGTAGGCACACATAGTACATCATTAAATTGACCATTATCTAGATGAATGGTTCAAGATCCTACAATATTAAGAGATCTGTCATCACCAACATAATTATGTTTTTTGTTACAATCATTTAAAGAAGAAAACGTGGCTTTATTTTTGGCCATGTGGTAAGAAGCTCCAGAATCAATGAGCCACTCATGAGAATGAGAAGAAGAAGATACATTTAATGCATAACCAGATCTTGATGCTTGACAACCACAAGCAGAAAGTGCCATGCTTGAAGACGATGGTGAAGAGTGATCCAAATTGATGTTGTGCTTATTCATTATTGCTTCTAAGGCTTCCATATTCTTAAAACATTTGTACTCTATATGGCCATCATGATTACAAAAGTTGCAATGTCTATCTGTTTTCTTCCCGTTGTTTTAATTTTCCTTAACATTTAAGTGAGTTGCCTTTTCAGTTTGTGGCTGAAATTGCTTAGGACCCTTGTTTGATTTAGGACCATAATTTTTAAGATACTGCTTCTTGGAATTCCTTTGATATGGTTGTTGTTAGGATGCTAAGGCTTTCTTAGAAGCGTTTCCCGAAGTGATAAGACCAAGGTGTAATATTTTTTCTTGTTTTCTTATCAAAGAATCACAGAAGGCATCAAAAGAGGGGTTCTTGTATGATCCGGATTTATAAAGGAATGCAACATAATAAACATATAACCATAAATACAAAGATGAAGTGGAAAAATAACTTCATTTCATTAATATCAAAGAATTGAAATTTGCTTACAGACAAAATGGAAATAAACTAGCTAGGGCGCTAGTAGCTATCTTCGAGAATAGATGTGGTGGTTACAGGCCTTTGCACTAAGTTACAATGAGGCTCAAGGGCCTATTTATTATTTAGAAACAATGGAAAACCCTAAACATCCAAAACCCTAACCCTAGGAGATGAAGTGCGAAAACTATGGGCCCCGTTTGGGTAAATTGGTGTTTCAACTTCCCGGGGACGTAACATTGGCATACGATCTCCGTTTGATGTGAATCATACCTCGTTAGAAATATCTATCCAAGGACTACATGGACCCATTTTTCTCCTGTCTTTCCCAAAAAAACATCGTTTAGGGCCTCAAAACGGCTCTGGAAGTTCAGGACTCGAAAAACTGCTAAAAATAGTAAGTTGTGCCGAAACTGAAAAACTGAAAGAGACAATGGTGGGGCCCCAATTAGAATAGGCGGGTGACCACCAATATCCACCTGGATCATTCCTACCCCCTTAGGAAGCAATGGTACCCATTGCGTTAAGTTCGTCCATGAGATGAGGAAACTTCTTCTGAACTTGGTCCCTGGTGAACCACTTTCCTTGGTGCAGGACATGGCCAGTTTTGACAACCTGATATAGTTGTATCTTCTATTGGCGAGTGTTATTGATTTGAATTTCCATGATACAATCTATGGTGGCCTGTTCCATGCAATATGGGTTTCACTCTATTGGTGTTAGTTGTTCTTCAATTGCAGAGGTGTCCAGTAGAGGTGGGAAGTAAGGACGAAGGCGGTCCACATTGAATACTAGGTGCAAACCAAGGAATGGTGGAATACTGAGCTCAAAGACATTGTTCCATACAGCCTTGGTGATGGTGTACAACCCATATCGGAGCAGGCGAAAGCTTGCAGTGGGGCCTAGTGAGGCGCTTCTTCTGCAACTGTAGCCACAATTTGTCGCCCACCTGGAAGTTGTGTGGCACCCGATGTTGATCATGGCGTTGCTTGTACTTAGAATTAGCTCTATTCAATATGTCATGAACCTACTGGAAGATGTGTTGAATGCGCTCGATGAAGCTGTTTTCTTTGTCAACTTCCGGCTGGACATGAGCTGAATTGGCCTGAGTAGCCACAAATGGCATGGCTACGTCAATGGGACATAGTGGATGGAATCCTAAGCCCACCTGAAAGGGGTTGTGGTTGATTGAGTTGTGGAGTGCTTGGTTATAACTATTTTGTACATAGGTAAGTCTCTCGTCCCATGTGCATGGATGCTTGGAATTTTAGATGCCCAGAATGTGTACAATCATTGTGTTGACGACCTCTATCTGGCCATCTATTTGGCGATGGAAAGCTGTGGACTTGGTGAGCTTCATGTTCAGCATTGACTAGAGGCTAGACCAAAATGTGCTGAGGATCCTTCTATCCCAATCTGATATTATAGACTATGGGATCCCAAAGTGCACCCACACTCATTCAAAGAAGAGTTTAGCAGTGACTTCTACTATGATATTCTTCTTACATGCCGCCATTGTGGCCATCTTCGAGAATATTTCAATGACCACAAAAAAATAGTCATTTCCATGCTTAGTAGAAGGCAGGACCAACATGTAATCCATGGAGATGGATTCCCAAGGTCGACTAGGGGTAGGTAGTGGAGTATATAGGCCTTGCTTCTTGATGGTCGGTTTGGCAATGACACAAGCAGTGCAGGATCTGATGTGCTTCCCAACATCCTTTCGAAGGTTTGGCCAATAGAAATACTTCTGTAGTACTGCTACTATTTTCTCGACCATGAAATTCCCAGCAAATCGACTATAGTGTTCTTCCCATATCATCTTAGCGCGCTCATTGGAAGGAACAAAAAGGTGTCCCAAGTGACATAAAAGTGCATCTTGGAGGTGAAATTTTGGAACTTGCGTAGCCCCCGAGAGTGCGTTTTATGTGTGGCTGAATTCTGGGTCGCTCTCATAGAGAAGCGGCCAATCAGAAGTCTCATTCCCATAAGAGTTGAGAATGGTGGTGAGCGCCACGATCGGTGGTCGGCTGAGACAGTCTGCAACATTATTGGTGCTACCCTTCTTGTACTTTATGTTCAAATGAAACTATTGCAAATATGTGGACCACTTATGATGGTGATCATTCTGCAACTTCTCTTATGTCTGTATGAACTGCAGGGGCCGGTGGTCTGTGTTGATGATTGTTTCCTTCCCCAAAATGTGATGCTTCCATTGTCGACAAGATTGCACAATGGAATACATTTCTTCGTCATAAGTGGGGTACTTGAGAACTATGTCAGAAAATGTCTCACTATGATATGCTACTGGATGTCCCTGTTGAGTAAGAATTTCCCTAATAGCATAGTCAGAGGCATCTGTCTCGATCGCAAATGCCTATTGCAATTCCGGTAATTTGAGCACTGGGGCAGAACAGAGGTGATTTTTCAATTCCATAAATGCCTTTTGTTGAGATTTCGACCAAAATAATTTTTCTCTCGCTCCTCCCTTGGTGACTTGACTCAAAGGCCAAGTGATATGAGAGAACCCCAACATGAACCTACGGTAGAAATTATCAAGACCCAGAAAGCTGCGAAGCTCTGTTATAGTGGTTGGGGATGGCCAATCCCGAATGACTTGGATCTTGGTTGGATCCACATGCACCCCCATTTCATCAATAATTTATCCCAGATATTAGACCTGGGTCATGCCAAAAGTGCACTTCTCCAAATTGGCACACAACTTGTGCTGCCGTAGTGTTTGGAGGACTTGTCGGATGTGGTGGACGTGCTCTTCCCAAGTCTAGCTAAAGATCAAAATGTCATCCAAGTACACCACTACAAATGAGTTGGTGAATGGCCGCAAGATGTCATCCATCAACCTCATGAAGGTTGCGGGAGCATTTATCAACCCGAGAGGCATGACTAGCCATTCGAAAAGGCCTTCCTTGGCTTTGAAGGCAGTCTTCCACACATCGAAGGATTCAATTGGTACCTGGTGATACCCAGACTTCAAGTCGATCTTGCTGAAATATTTCGCTCCTTTGAGTTGGTCCAAAAGGTCTTCAATCTGTGGGATTGGGTACCTATTGCGGACAGTGATCTTTTTCAGCACTCGATAGTCAATACAGAGTCTCCACATCCCATCCTTCTTCTGTACCAACATGATCGGGCTCCCACAGGGTGATGAACTTGGTTGAATGTGACCTTTCTACAGTAGCTCCTGAATCTACCTCTTGATTTCATCGTTCTCCAAAATAGAGCGCCGATAGATCGGTCCATTGGGTAGCGGTGCACCTGGGGTTAGATAAATTGGGTGATTGACCTGACAGTGCAGAGGAACCCCTGTGGGTGAGGTGAAGATGTCCTCGTACTCCTCCACAACCTTGTCAATTTTTTGTTGTCGTGTAGAGGAGCCCTGTTTGGAGGTTGTGGCCACAGTCTTCTTCTTTCCCTGGGGGAAGATCATTAGGAAAACAAATTTCCTGGTTTTGGAAATGAGCTTACTACATTGTTTTGCAGTAACCAAAGAGATAGCAGTAGGAGGTGGTACCTCTGGTATCCTGTACAACTTATTTCCCAAAGTAACAATAACAGTGCGAGGCCAGGACTCATACACAACATGAAACTTCCATAAGTATGGTTGTCCTAATAATACATCAAAAACATCAATAGGAGCAATGTCAAATAATACCTCATCCGTGAAGGGCTTGATGTTATAGGGAAGGTGGCACTACTGGATGACGTGGAGATCTTGTCCTTGGTGAAGCCACTCGATGGTGTATGGATGTGGGTGACCTGTGGTCGGAAAGCCCAACCGCTTCACGGCGTCTACTAAAATGAGGTTCTTTTAGCTCCCATTATCGACAATGAACTATACCGGGGAGCCCTTTACCCACATCTAGGAGTGGAAGAGATGCTCCTCTTCCTCTGGATCTTCTGGTTCCTCCTTCTGGATCTTCGCAGTGGCAACAATGGCGTTGGGCTCCGCATCAATAATCTGTTTCCCTTTTTCATTCCCGTTGTCAGGTTCTTATTTAGATTTGGAGCATGCATCTAAATCAGAAGCCCTCATCTCGGCCACTAGTGACTGCTTGGCCCGACACTCACTTGTGTTGTGAGTGGAGCTCTTATGGAACTCAAACCACTTTCCTGTGTCCTTCTTTGGCTTTTCCATGTTGTAATTTTCTTGTGGCTTTGACAGGTTTTCTTGAGCCACCATGCCTTGGCTTTGTCCTTTGTTTTATAGTTTGGGAGCACCTTTCCCTTGATTTTTATTTGTAGATCCAAAGTCTCTCTTCTTTTGTTTGAATTTCTTCTCAATCTTGGTAGCATACCGGTATGCTGTACCAAGCGAGGAGATGTCAAGGAACTCCATTTCCTCCTGAATGTATCTGTGCATACAACTGCGATACTTTAGCACCAGATATTTCTCTGAATCTTCGATACCCAACTTTGTGCGCAGGGTATGGAACAGATTCATTAGCTCATGCACATCTTGATCCCTTTGTTGTCGCAGCGTGGTCCATTGTATGTACTTGTCCTCATAGCTCCCCACGAAATAGTATTGTTCCTTGATGGTGTCTCGAAAATAATTCCAAGTTGGTACAGCTAAGAACAGAGAGGGTTCTGTCTGGTCCTTGTTCTCACAGTAGGTTTCCCACCAGTCCTTGACATTGGGGGTAGATTTGAGGAGTGCAAAAATAGTCTTCTCCTGATCTGAAAAGTCATGAACCTAGAAATATCCTTCTAATAGATTCAACCATATATCTACAACATCTGCATCTATTTGACCCTCAAATATGGGAATGTCAAAATTTAATTGTACCTTAAAAGGAGTCGCACCTCCAGAGTGGTTGCTGGACGCAGATGCGTCGCTAGTGGGCAGCTGTTGAAGGATCTGGGTGAAATTTTCTATCATCACGTTCCTTTGTTTTTTGAGGGCCTCCTCGAGCAATATTTTGATAGGATCTCTTACTCCCTCATATTTATTTTCGTCCCCCATGGGTGTCTGTCGAGGTTTCTGAGGCTGATCTTGCAAAGGTTCCACCAGATCGAGCCCTAACTCCTTATACCCCAACCTCGTTGGGGACATGCAAAGAAGGATCGAGAAAAAACAGACTGCTCTAATACCACTGATCTAGATTTATACAGGAACGCAAAAAAATAAACATATAACCATAAATACAAAGATGTAGCGGAAAAATCACTTCATTTCATTAATATCGAAGAACTGAAATTTGCTTACAGACAGAATGGAAATAAACTAGCTAAGGCGCTGGTAGCTATCTCTGAGAAGAGATGTGGCAGCTACAGGCCTCTACACTGAGTTAAAATGAGGCTCAAGGGCCTATTTATTATTTAGAAACAATGGACAACCCTAAACATCCAAAACCCTAACCCTAGGAGATGAAGCACCAAAACTATGGGCCCCGTTTGGGTAAATTGGTGTTTCAACTTCCCGGTGACGTAACTTTGGCATATGATCTCCGTTTGACGTGAATCATACCTCATTAGAAACATCTATCTGAGGACTACAAATTTTGAGTGAGCAACATCAGTCTATAGACCCATGTTGCTCCCGGTTTTCCCAAAAAAGTCATTTAGGGACTCAAAACAGCTCCGGAAGTTCATGACCTGAAAAACTGCTAAAAATAGTAAGTTGTGCTGAAACTGAAAAACTAAAAGAGACAACGGTGGGGCCCCAAGTGGAATCGGCGAGTGACCACCAATATCCACCTGGATCATTGTAGGAAGTTCCTAAAGAAATGATGGCTTCTCTAGTGGAATGGAAGGCAGAAACAAACAGAGAGTATGCAGGGCCAAGATTAGCAAGAATGCAATAAATGAGGCTGCCATCTTCCTTTTTGATCTTACAACCTTCTAAAAGAATTAAAAGGGTCTTGAATTTGGACAAAAAATATTCAATGGAGGAGAAATTATTGGGGTCAAAAGTAAGCAACTCATTTTCAATCTGGTGGGCCCTAATTTGATTTTGAATTCCAAAAACAGTTTTTAGCTTTTCCAAGGCTTCATCGCGGGTGTCAATGTCAAGGATATGAAATCGAAGATCTTGAGAAATGGACATTCCTATCAACCCTCATGATTTTTCTTGTTTATTTTCCCATTTAGCAACTTTATCATCATCCAGAGGTTTAGTTTCTTGTCTTGTGTCTATTCTATAAAGCCCTTTACTTCTAACTATATCTACCATGTGAGGTAACCATTGGAAATAATTGGTGCTATTAGAAATAATCGGGCATGGACTTTCCATTTTTTAAAAACTAAAGCTGAAAAGAGCTGAAACTAACTGATGCAATGGAAAGATATCGAAAAATAGGCCGATTCGAAAAAATAGCTCGAAAAACGGCTTCCAGATGAAGAAGTTATGCCTTTTTGAAAATCTGAGTTGTAGATGTCGAACAGTAACGGGAACGGTTTGAAAATTGATGATGAAGTTCAACTTTAAAAAAAAAATCCCACCCCTTTAACAATTTTTTTTTACAAAAAGAAGCTTGAGAAAGAGATTTGAACCCAAGACCTCTATTCTCATAAACTAACTCATCACTAAGTGAGATAGTAAAAGGATTCTGTTATTGTTTGAAATGAGGAAGGGGTTTTTTGTTTTTTTTTCCTCTTTGGTGTGTGTGCCTTTTCCTGCATAGAGAAACAAAAAAATAAGAAAAAAAAACGAAAATGAAAATCCTTACGGCATATCGTTAGATTTTCGGTTAGCCTTACTGGAAACTATCAATTTTTTCACTATTTATGATTTCCCGAGATCACACAAAGAAATAGGGAAAGAGCATACGTAGCAAAACAAAATCTCATAGAGGTTTTCCATTACACCAAAATCCGTAGATATTGGTAAACTTCCAAACCGATAACTAGAATCCCTAGGGTGGGAATTATGGATTCCATAGAGGTGCAGTGATTACTCCAACATAGAGTGGTAGAGATACACTTCAATAATGTTATTTCTTGACCATCACTACCATTCATAGAACAAGAATTTGCAACAATAATAGCGTTTCTTAGCTACTTTCCAGCTAGTTTGGTGGGAAAAACCTGGGTCAACCTTCAAGCTTCCAACCATTTCACCATAGACATGAACTCTTTGTTTTCCGCAAATGAAAATATTTTTCTCTAGGGTAATCTATCTGACTAAGGGTGGAGAATTTTCATCTTTGGAGTCTCTCATAGGCTAAAGGGTGGAGGCCTCAACCCTCCCTATACTAATTCCTTGTCGAGTGCTCATATTTAGTACATTATGGATTCCCACACTAGGTGGAGTTGTTGAACAACCTCGAGGTGGATATCAATCTCTAGAATCCATGAAATATTGGTTGAAATTTTCATCTATGAAGCCCATCATTGGTGGATGGGTGGTGGATGATTATCTATGGAACCCAACACAAGCCCATAAAAAATTCCTCTACGTAGGGTGGAGGTGGAATAGAACTCTAGAATCCATGGTATGAAAATTAGGATATTATTCATAATATAGGGTTGGTAGTTGCATTTTTGGTAGCTTTTTAGTAGTTGGGAGGAGAATTATTGACCTTATGACAATGACCACTTTAAGTTGTAAGTTCTTTACTATTTTTTATCTCCCAAATATGTTTGGATTTTCCACTTTCCTATGCATGGTCGCAATATTACAACAACATGTGTGTTCTCCCTATACACCACATTTCGGTCTATGCTCAGTTACAATATTTTGGTGCTTTTTATAGTTACTAATATGTAGGGTAGAAGATGTGGAATTGTCAATATGATAATGTAACCATGTATGTGGTTTTCAAAATAGAGTGTTGTATGTTACATAGTGATGTTAAATAATTATACTAGAAAAGTTGATAGTTATGTATGTTAAATAACTGTACATGTACCACTACCTATACATGTTAGGCCATATATATACACTATTATTTCCCAATGTTAAATTTTCAATCAGGGAGTTGTAGAATTAAAGGTGCAATCAAAAGAAATGCATGATTGGAGCCTTCTCTAGCCTAATCTAAAGTCAAGGACAATATGAGAAAAGTAAAAAAAGATGCATGAAATTTCCACTAAGGATTCATCACTGGGATACATAAGTAACTTGTTATATGAAGGCTCAGATCACAGTCTTTCATGTGTGATAAAAAACAAGTAGCTTACTTCAGTTTTTATGTCCTTCAATGGAGTCTTTTAATGGTTAGCTAAGCTATGAGAAAACCAAATTAAACTAAATAAAACAAACTGTAGGAAACAATAGATACCACAAGATTATTCAATTAATGGCACATGCAAGTGAGTGGTGAGATCTCTTGTGTTAACCTTTCCTATTTTTCAAAATAGAAAACAATAATTCTAACATACAACCCAAGAAATGGAGTTTGAAAAGAAATCTATGATACTAGATGAATGCAAAAAGATAAAAAAATAAATTTCAATTAAAAATACAGTGAACATAATATTAACAATCTTGAGGGGCCCTCTCAAGTTGACATTTGCTACTAGAGGCACTTCAAATGAACTCCAAGGATGCACCCCAAATTTGGAGTCAATTTGCTACCATAGGCACTTCAAATGAACTCCAATGATGCACCACAAATTTGGAATCAATCAACTTCTATATATTGAAAACTAAGCTCAAATTAAAAAAATGAAATCATAACTCTCTTCCTCCTCCATTACAGAAGAATTCTCATAATGAAAAAAATATCCCTTATTGTTATCTATGAATATCATCTCTAGAAAGAGACGATCCCTCTAGCCATAGGATGGGTGTACTAACAACAGAGAACAATTAGAAGCCTACTCTCCTAGATTGTAAATGTATGAAGATTGTGAATACATCACCTACCTCGATCTGATGTTGTTCATCGCTTAAATCCTTTGATCCTTCATGCTTTGTAGTCACATCCCCACCGTTGTCGGCGCTTGGTTACTTGGAAAAGGGATCAAACAACAAAAAATGTGAAAGAATAAAATATATCTTGTATATAACATCTACCTAGTTGATCAAGTAGAACTCAGAATCCAATGAAATAAGTATCCAATCATACATTGAAGACGAGAATGGAAAGCATGAATCAATTGTATTATATTAAAATAGAGAGGGGGAGTTACAACATGCGCCTTGATATCGTAGCTCTCCTTTGGTGGGTCTGGATCCAAGCACGTCTCCAAAGTGCTCGTTTCAACTTCATACAGAGGGAAAAATGTCTCAACTCTCACTCGATACCTATAGCAACGAATATCTCTCTGTTGGTCTTCTATCTCTATTCTAACTAGCAGAGATATGGGATGTTTTCCATTTTATAGCAAGGGAAGAGGGAACATGGATCCACTTAAGGTGGGGAAATTATTTCTCCCTTTGGGTGGTTCCACTTTTATAGGAACAAAAATCCCAAAGGGAGAATCTCGGCTCTATCCTTAGGAACAAACAACCAGCTCTCTACCATGAAGCTTCTAGATCTCAAAGCTTTACTTCCATTTTCAAAAAAAATTCTAGAATAGGATCAATGCAGGTATGGTTTTCATTCTAGAGTCGATCGGCGTTGCCCCAGAATAAAAAAAATCCATCGGTGTGAGAAAGACACGTAGAGGGTGCGCCACTCATGATAATCATGTTTTTAAGGAGCTCCTTCAGGAATGGTCAACAAAGAGTTTACAAATTATACTATAAGGGATATGATGGCACATTTTCAAGATGGAAAATTGACACATGGGTCACTGTTAGGGGTCTCCAGGATCAGGAACGTGGAGTACGGGGACATTGATCTTTTTTTGTGTAACAGATGCCCCCTAAAGCATGAAGGATGAATGAGAGTGAGGGGTGAAATGCTTTATGAGTATGTGCAAGGACCAATATTTCATCATCGGAAAATATACAAAAACAAGAAAATATATACATAAATGAAATCTCTAAAATAATCACATGACATGAGGTATGGACACATCCATCCATAAAAAATATCATGAAATAAGATCCGAGGTATGGTCGCGAACATCCAAATAAAAAGTATCACAAATACAGACTCAAGGTATGGTCGTAGCCATCCAAATGAAAGAGTCATGTGTACAATCATGAATAATGTATATCATCTCATAGGCTAGGCTTTATAAAAAAACTCAGGGTCTTGCACTTGGTCACGAGCCGATCAACTACAAATTCAGGCATGTGAATAAATGAGTTGAAGTTGAACATCCAAGAAAATTTGTTGATTACCAGTAAATGATGTAAACTATTAACATGCACGAGAGAAACCACCAATAATGACAATGGCCCTCAAGGTAATAATAGTACAATCCATGAGATGCGAATAAGGAGGTTATGTATAATGCTTGTGAAATCATTTGATCAAAGGCCAATGATGTAAGCCTGACATGGAATGCGAACAGCCTGCCATTAGGGCATGTAGGCTCTTAGGTACTGAAAATGGATCTCTAGATCAACCTCCTCGACAATGAGCTAAAGTTGACAAGAAGAGATCCGTCGAAGGAGGGCCATAATGCATCCCACATCATCGACACATGATGAAGGAAGTAAGATAATAACGAAAGTGATCAAAGAATTAGGCAATGAATAAGACACAGAAGGAACTTCTCTTGAACATATCAACGACACGACTTTGGGTTTTGGCAGTATTTGAATCAAATGGAATCAGAGGTCACGTTGATGAAAATGGTAATGAACGAGAGGAAAAAAAAAATTCCCAAACACATGGAGGAAAAGTGATGAATGCCAGATATCCCCAACCCGACACGAAACAGAAGGCGTGTCATGTTCAAGATCGACATACTACCAACACAACTGATTACTAATTTCCATTCCCCCCCACCATTTCTGGTGAGTACCCCAATTATATTTTGTATACAATCTTTAAGGGGAGATCATATGCTTGTTATATAAGTTTTTCCTTTGGAAAAATCTATCCTAGTACAGTTTACAAGCCCTAGGAAGGAGGAACTCAGTGTCTTTTCATGTTTAGGGAATTTGAAAAGAGGAAAAAGGAAAACTACAGACGACCCTTTTTCGTAAATAGTGCCTCATATCCTAAAAGGTAGAAAACAAAGCTAGAGAGAACCTCTTAGTCATGATTGAATAAGTTATTCCTTTTTCATAACTAATTTATTCTAGCCTGGAAAAGGGGTAAATTTCTACTGGGTAAAAGATGTTTCGTGCACTTTAATGAGCTCAAAAAGACAAAAACTTGACCATATTTTCATGTTTAGAGTGTTAGAAATGAGTTGAAAGATGACTCCAGGGGGTTACTTTTTCATTTCCCTAACGGGAACATGGTTGTAAGCCCAAGATAGTTGAGTAGCCCAAGTCCTGGTTCTGGTACATGATGATATGAATCATATATGGTGTACCATATCATTGGCATTTGGTGGGGGAGGAATTTCTATGGTGGGAGCTTGCATGGGTGCAATGCTACACTCCTCGTTAGGATGGGCACTTTCCAGCAGATCGAAGTTGTGTCTGGCACAAAGGTGCCTGAATGTTTCCATTAGTGGGAACACCTCTGGTTCATGGTTATGGCTAGTGCAAATGGTGGAGGGTACCACTATGTCAACTGAGTAGATTGTGTGGGAACCAACACTACTCTTTGTCCCATAAGTGGATGCTCAGAAGTGGTTAGATGTAGGGGAGAGGGTCCTCTGCTATCATTTCCGAGTTCTTGGCTTGGGTATGTCTAGCTCTCTTGAGGAGTGTAGACTTAACATCTCTCTTGCCACTCTAAGCTTCGATAGGTTATCACATTTTATTGTATGATGAAGGTGTGAGATAATACGGCAATTGTTGTCCATAATATTCTCTTGGTTAGAGATATTTCTTTGCGGAAGGGAAGAGACTATGTGAAAAATATTTGCAAGGTGCTTCAGTTCTTTGAACTAATTCACCCAGTGGCCAATCATGTTGCATAGTGATCAAGTTATCCTAGGTCAAAACTGGGTCATGCTCGGTTGGTGGGCCTTCCTAACTTACCCTATATGTCACAATGGGTATGGAGTAGACTACCTGGGTGCATTCTACTTTCCATGTTGGTTGTTAGGTTCGGGGTCGATAAGGTCCTAATGTTTCATCTCTAATAGATGTATCATGTCGATTAGAGGGTGTACTTGTGGGATATAGGTACAGTGCTGCTCATGGTGATTAGCCTTATATACTAGGAAAAACATGATTGATATGGGGTTCATGCCCTTCTCATTTGATGTCATGACTGGGTACCAATGACGTAGGGCTTCCAAGAAAGGGAAAGTGGCCACGACATAATTGGTCGTGTTACATAACACGCATGTTGTTATTCTCTATGAAGGGTGGTTGGGGGTGACTAAGGGTTCGCCAATTGACCTCTTTTTAGCTGACAAGGAGAGGATGGATCTACTCATCACATCCTCTTGGGTTGTCGATCTGTTCATGGATTCAAAGTTAGAGCCATCTTCTTAGGAGAGGCAAACTATAGTTGAATGCATACTAGCTAGTGCTACGTGGAATCTATGGATATAATGATAGTGGAGTAATGGATTATTACCACCGCATATTTGACATGAAAACTAGATGGCTCGGTCAGTTCGGCATACTACATGGACCAAATACCATCGCTAAAAAATTTCCATGGTTGGGAATTCAGCGATGAAATGATTGTGTTCGTTACAGAGTGCATAATTCTCAATAGGGGGATGGGGGATGGTTGGGAGTCTTTCAAGCAACTGTAGTTCCTCCTGTAGGTATAAAATGATCTGAGGCTCATCTCCAGCCGCCTAGGTGGACGGATCCTCTTGATAGGATTACTCGATGGTGTGTAAGGCTTTGTTGTACCACAAAATATCTGGGCAACGATAGGTGTAATACCAATAAATGTGATAAATAGTGCATGCGTGATTTGTATGCAATGCCTTGCCTTGAATTTTGGCGGGAAGTTCCTGTTTATGGGATCTTGTTGTCATGATGTCTACCACAGAGCTAAGGAGTGGTTTTAATTCCTCCAGCTCTGGGAAGATGTTGGTAGGGTGTCCTACTATGTCACATATGGTGAAAGGTTGTAACTCCTGTTGCATGGTGGGATTTTCAACCTTCTTCCATATTTTATTGGTCTTCTTTGTCATAATCATCAGTTTTGCGGTAGGAATTTCCTGCACAAGGATGTTTTTGACAGGGTCCTTAATGGGTGGGGCCTCCTCAGGATTGAGGGGGATTAACCATATAGAGCTGATGTGCATGGATCTCATCCTAGTAGGTGGGACTAGGTACAAAACTGGGATTGAAAAATATACGTTTGGTAACACCACGGTGACCAAGACCTATTGGGATAGAAAACCAACTGGGGGATAGAGGAAAGGAGTTTGGGAGATTGTGTAGGCTAGAGAGGATATCATGGCCAGGAACTCTGTGTCTTTAATGCTCATCTCTATCTCTTAGCTGGATTCGGTGCTTGATGTGGACATCATGCACACTTGGGCTTTTGTGACAGTTGATGACAATTCTAGTATCACAAGCGGGTCTCCTAGGAATGACCCAAGGATGGATGATGGAGTTGCATTCTTGGTACCATGTAAGCATCTCGCTAGATGTGTCTACATAGGGTAGGATGACATTGTTATTTTTTAGAGGTCACTTTTCATGGTATGTCAATTGGTAGACAATAACGATGCGATCTTCATGGGGGGACATCATAGTTCATAAGACGGAGCAAGCTATGGATGACATGGCATACATATAACTCCGGGCAAGGAACATATTGTAATCGAGTTGAGAATCCAAGAATTCAATGTCTATAAGGATCGTCTTTCTGGCTAAGCAGACCGAAACATTTTAGTAGAGGCAGACGGGAGTTGAAGGACACCTGTCATATGCTCTAAGCATGATGTTTGATGGCTTTAGCTCAGGGGACCCTAACTTCTGCGAGACGTTATTTGACATGATGCATGTGGAGGTACCCTCGTCGATGACACATAGGTGGTTGTTGATGTTCTGAATAGAAACCAGTATGTGGAAGGCGACCATCGAAGGATGGCTAGAGGTGGATTTATCTAAATCAAAATCCATTAGGCGCGAATCGACAGGGTCGATGGAGCCTAATGCAGAAACCAAATATTTCCCCTATTTTGGACATGATTGTAATACCTCCAAAGCTGACATGGTAGCAAGAGATTGGGAAAAATCATCCACAATAATATAGTTAGGGGCCACTTTGGAATGGTTTCTTGCCCGCTTAGTTGGTCCCTTAGCCATCTTTGGTAAAGGCTCAATAGGCATCTTTGATCTGGTCAAAGGTATTGTTGGTGCGCTTGTAATAGCCCCCGATGAATTGGTGTTCGGTGGGGTATCATAGTTCCGATTCCATGTCTGAAGAAACATCTCTTTGCCAGTCATGTAGATTTCATGGTTGTTTTTTCCAGAATCGTCGGGAGTTATTTTATATTATTGAGTGCTAAATATACCATGATGGGGGAAAGGCTCCAGCATGACAGCTGTCTGTTGTGAGGATCCCCCTTGTACATGGTTACCTCAAAGCTTCTTCAGCTTGGGGCGATCGAGACAGTGGTGAGTGTAATGACCATACTCACAAAAAATTGAACAAGAGTGGTTTTTCTGAATATCTGCCCTCTTGTTCTGACCTTGGGGGTTGCTTGGCTCCTGGATTTGGTTTCGGTTGGGGTTGCCTCAAGCCTGAGATCGTGGAGGGTGTTTTTGGTTGTTGCCCCCCTATCTAGGATTTCCCTTTTGGTTTTTTTTTCCTTTTTTCCTTGTCGCGTTATGAGGATAGTTTAGATTCTCCTCATTGTATGGTTGGCGCGGTTGCGGTTGGGAGGATTGTACAAAGTTAACCTGTGCATTATTCTGCATGGGTGGGTTATGCGTTTTGGATTGGGTGTATTACGGTCCTTGTCCCTAGTTTATGAATCGATGTGGCAGGGATCTCTTCCGTCTGCATGTCTAGCTGCGTACTGGGTCCCCTGAGCTGGAGGATATGGACCTCCCTGCCGATGGTGGTACGACGACATCCTATTAGTCATGTTTTTTGAAGGTGCATGATGACTCTGATATCTAGCTTGCGCTATGTTCTGGGTAGAATCATATACGTAACTTGGGTATTGAATACTACTTCTTAGGTGATTTTGGGTTAATGAACCAATGAAATTGTCCGTGGAGTTGGACGAGCCTGTTAATTATTTGTAAGTTTGTAGGTGTGGGGCGTTAGGGGGGATATTGTAAATATATCCTGACTGCGTATAGGTCAGCTCGAGTTGTTGGGCCTTGTTGATGGAGTCCTCTTCAGATACGGGCTTTTGTGTTGCCACATCCCTTAAAATCTATACAGTGAGAGTTTTCAGGAACAGGTCTAAAAAAACTAGATCGTCGAGTTTGGCTTTGCATGATCTATGACATCGCCATCATTCATGGAGATGGTCTGAGATATGGACGGTGGGTGTATTCCTAAAGTGAGTCAGTAATTCCATCTTGAAATCGTGTTGGATGGGTAACTCAAAATAGTTAAGGAATGTAGTAGTGAGGGCACTAAAATTTCCATCTGTAGCAGTTGGTTTCTCTACATACCATTTCATGGCTAGCCCAGTTAGGGTGCATTGACATAGTCTCAGTCAAATAGTATCGTCAATGATGCTATTTGATGAACACAATAGGTGGAAAGTCATCACATAATTTATAGGGTATTCCGCTTGCTTCCCTTCAAACTTTGGAATGTGTGAAGGGAGCTTCATGGGCATGGGTGACGATGTAAGGTTTCGTGCAATAGGATCGTCTATTAGCTTCATTAAATTTGGTAAGCTTAATAAAGCGAAGAAATGTGACTATGAGTTGGTAGCCATTTCACACTGTGAAGACACAGTGTTCTAGTTAGGTATAGGGTTTTTATACGACGTTCCTGGCTGTGAATTAACCTGGCTTCATGAATGGGTAGTGCTAATCTACCCCCTAAGGGTTGTGGGAGGAGTGGAATGTGGCAACCTAATGGGGGTTCCCACTGGTGTGGCATTGGGTGACAGACGAGGCTTCCCAACTAATGATTCCCCAATAAATGATAAACCAATAAGGGTGACAGTGTTTTGTCTTTGACACCTAAATGGAGAAAGACCTAGAACCCCTCTCAGTAATGACAAGAGGTCCAAAAGATGTCTAGATCGACAAGGTCCCGTTGGGTCCATTCTGGCATCAAATAGGTATGTTTTTGGAAATATTTGAGAGGATATATATTATAATCAAAGCAAAAATCCCATCTCATACATAAAACAAAGAGAAAATGAAAGATAAATTTTCCCTTTATATTTATCCTATGTGACGAGTCAATCAAAAAGTATGGTTTTTCTTGCCTTTGCATATGATACTCAAATTGTACAATACATAATCATCACCACATGATAATATTTAACTGGGCCTTGAGAAGGTATCTTGCAAATGCTGGCACAACATCCCGAAAGAACTAGCGACACCCCCAGTCAACCGAAGAAAATTGCCCAAGGTAAGGGTAGAGGATCTAGTGCTGCCTACACCGTCACCTATAGGGAATGATGCCCTAGTTTTTGCCATTAAGTACCATCATCCCACGTGAGCATTAAATTATTGAGCTTCTTGGTAATTCAGCTACCAGTACCGAGTATTACATGGGTCAGGTAGCCCCGAATAATACCGCGCGTGTTGGGCCTAATCTTAACCCCCTCTAAATCGGGTCTATGTGGCGCTCGGGTTTTATTTTCCATGGGCAGATAGACGGATTTAAAAATTCCCTAAAAATTTGAATTCTATGTTTCAATATGTAAACTGACCAAGGCGGCTTATTGGATGCCTACCCCCTTGGTCCTAACTTCAACTATAAATTCTCTTGTGGCCCCTGTGGGTAGACTTTAATGAGTTTAGTTAAGTTACTTTTAAGGTGGATTTGATTCACTTAAGGTGTGAAAGTGTGTGAGAAAGAGGTAAAAAATCGCATAATTTTAACATGTGGATATGTAGTGACCCTTCTCAAATTCCCTATTAAGCTACGTTTAGTTGTTCCTTGCTCAAAATAAAAACATGTGTGGATATGAGCTGCTTACAATGTTTCCTAGTTAATCTAAATAATAATCTAAAGGGAGGTGGAAAATTTTCAGTAGAGAGTGTTCATATGCTTGCCTAGGGTCACCCAAGGGTGCGAAGGCTACATATATTTTTTTCTCTCTAAGGATAATTAAATCATAGTCCCGAATCCTAGTGCCAAAAATTGAACTAAAATTAATGAATTTAAACTAGGAAAATGAAAAAAAACTTTAGCTAAGAATGTGTGGACTAGGGCCACTTACTTTGGATAATTACCTATGTGTTTTTGGTGTCTAAATTTACAAAACATAAATTATTCCATAATGCAATTTAATTTCCCCCTACTTAAACCAGTCACTTTACAAACAGGAAATGAAGAGAAATAGCAGAAAATTTTTGCCTCTAGTTTCCGTGCGTAAAAGACTTATACAGGCACGTAGTCTCCACGCTGGTCACTGCTAAACACACACGGTGAGGTGTGTATTTCTATGTAAAAGCCACGTTAATTTACTGTAACAAATATTTTGGAGCTTCTGAGCTTCAACCTCTCATTAAGCGTGAACAGGAAAAGAAGAAGAGAAAAGGAGATGTTCAAGCCAAAATCGAGAGAAAAGAAAGAGGTCTCTACAAAAGGCACAACCACATTAATTAGGAAGTAAAATTAGTGGAATCGCCAATCCTGTGTTGGTGGATTTGGTGCACGAGTGTACCAATCTGCACTTCGTTAGGAGGAGTGGTTTTTTCCTCTTAATTTCCTGGTCACATGTAGATAAACAAGGGAGTTAGTAGCTTAATGAACATGCCATAAAATTGAACATACTAGATAACGAAATAGCATGCATATATAGAGAGAAAACAAAATCTAAACTAAAACAAATAACATAAAGCTCGTGTTGATTCAAACAACACAATGATACAAAGGTGGTGTCTATGTCCCCTCTTATTGTGTACTAGTAAGAAAAAAGGTAGAACATTTACACACTTTCAAAGGGGCCCTTAGAACTAGGGAGTTATAATACCCGATGCAAGGATGTTTTTACCTCTGATTTTCCTTGGCGCAAGGTCCCTCTATCTCTATTCCAAAGGATTGGATCATTTGGATGACCAACCACTGAATCCCCTCTCTACTTCTGCTCCAGATCACACACTGCTGGATTGCTTGAAGCAATTTTGGATAGCATAACAATGTGTTCTCCTTTTTTTCATCTCTTTGTGTCCTTTTATATGTGAATTCAAGCTCTCCTTCCCTCTCTTGGTACATTGATGGATGGTGACCCAAGGGAGGGGTATGATTCCATTGTGTGCCACATTATTCCATTGTGTGCTCCCTTGACGTCCTAAGAAGGCTCGAGCGGTTGTCCTTGGGCAGCCTCAAGTGTGGTATTAATTTCCTGGAGTGTGTCTTGTGGTCCTGAAAAGTGACTTCCGCCACTCTCAGGTCCACGCAATTGTTTAATGGAAATCCACTCAAAGTCGCGCTTATCAATGAAAAATGCTCGCGAAGGCGCATTCTGCTGGTTTCTTGAGTGTGCAACTTGATTTTTCTTCTAGACCTTAGAGATTTTTTGAATTCTTCAGATTCTGTAATGTGCCTCTGCCTGAAAATCCTTATGCCCGACATTTAATAATGTCATCTTTGCTTGTCCAATATTCTAGTGATAACAGGCTTCCTCGATGTAAGGTAATCCTATTCCCAAAATTCCAAGTGGAGTTTTTCCTAACCTTCCCCAAGTACTCTATCACCCACTGGATAAATTTTCGACAATATTTTGAAGATTGATTAAAATACATAGTATTCAATCTAAGGTACAAGTAAACACTAGGAGTAGTATTAGCAGAAGAATTTCTTAACTAGGAACTAGAGGATTTGTACTACTTCCACATACTAGACGTAAATGGTAGGATCGTTCACCATATATCCTAATTTTTCAGTAAAAGGGAACAACGATGTTGAACAAAATTAGTACTTGTGTGATGAAATTTGGAGGGCTCGCCAAACACCGGACATTGCCAAGTTCATTAAGTTCCAGACTATGCTATGTGTTAGCGTAAATTCTTAATGCAAGTGTACATAAAGAGCTCACTTTAGTTGTGTATAAAAAATGACCCTAATAAAAGAAATGACTATTTCAATTTTTTAGATCTCCAATCGATAGTTAGAACAAATGCTGCAAAAAACCAGATCTATGTAGTAAAAGTAGTTAAATAGTGAAAATAAATAGTAATTTCTCCATGCATCCAATAGGCAAGACACGATTTAAATAATTATCAATATATTATAACACCTTGTAAAGGGAACTAATACAAGTTACTAGTCCCCCTCAATGGGATGGGTTCTTGGTTGGGCCTCAATGCTTCAGTTCTAGAAGTCTCTCTTTCTCAAAGTTGCAGAAAACCCATAATGTGTTGAATGCTAGGGGAGCTCAAGAAGCAAACGAAAATAGTAGCATCAATGACAATGATCAAAGTGCGATAATGAAAGTGATAAAAGTGAAGAATGAATGTAAAACCCTCCTATTTATAAAAAAATATTGAGTTATGCTCGATAATGGCGAATAATAAAATCTTAATAACCAAGATCTAGATTTAACCGCTTGGAATATTTTATTATATTTTGTTGGAGGGAAAAGGTATTTAAATTAGTTAAATATCTTTATTTAGAAATAATAAAGAAATAAATTATTTAGTTATCATTTCAAGAATGTGGTTAAGGAATAATTAACAAAATATGATTTGTTTAATTATTTATAAGTGATTTAGTCAAATTTAACAAGGAATAATAACTAAATAATGATTTAATTAATTATTCCTAGAGAAAAATAAGAAAAATAATGATATATCTAATTATTTATCATAATAAGGTTAGATATGAGCAGGAATATTATTTAAACAGTGGTTTAATTGATTTTTCCTATTTGAAAATCAAATAAATAAGTATTTATTTAATTATTCCTCCCGGGGTTTATTGTTGTAACCAAAAATAAGTTAAACAAAATGGTTTATTAAATTATTTCTTATAGTGAAAGAAATTTTACTATGCTAAAAATGGTCTTACATGGTGTACTTTGATCCATCTGATTTGAAATGGTTAGATGACCAAATTTTGGTGATAATAGATTACCTCCCAACGTGCAAGCATTAGAAGCTAATTGTATGACCGAAGTACGTTGTAAGAACACAATCAGTACCAATTTACTACCAAAGTTACGACCCCGAGAAATTGATGTACCAATTTACCCCGACGGGGCCCATAGTTTTGTGTTTCATCTCTTAGAGTTAATTTTTGGATGTTTAGAGTTTTCCATTATTTATTTATAATATATAGGCCTTCGATCCTCTTTTTAACAGAGAGTTTAGAGGCTTGTAGCCACCACATATCTTCTTAGAGATAAGCTACTAGCGCCCTAGCTAGTTTACTTCCATTTTGTCTGTAAACAAATTTCAACTTTGTGATATTAATTAAATGAAGTGTTATTTCCACTGCATCTTTTTATTTATGGTTATATGTGTATTATGTTTCATTCGTGCATAAATTCGGATCAGAAGGGGATTTAGAGAGAGAGAGATACATAAACGGAGTGAAGCAAGAGAGGACAATGACTGAGGGGGCAAGAACTACAAATCATATAAGTATCCTTTAATGTTGTGGTACCTGTTCTCAATGGCATGAGGGAAGCATAATTATTCCCACAGAGATGAAAAGGTACAAAGAATAATGTTGCACCCAATGAAATTAAATTGAGAAATGAAGCACATGATAAATGGTACATGACATATTGGCATAAAATGCACCAGACAAGAATATAATGGATCCCACATACATACTACACTTGGAAATACATGAGATGTGACTGAATACAATAATACCTATGTACATGAGACATAATAACAACCAAATAATCCTTGATAAATAGGAAAGGGCTCTAAAAATATTAATAGATCAGCTGAATAATACATGCATGTTATGGGCGTTGCAAGCGGCTCAAAATGAACACATCAAATATTTGGAGGTACATATGGGGTTGTAGCATAACCTGAGCTGATCCTCGCATGTGGGGAGGTACTTGAAGGGCCACACCCTCATGAGGTCTGAAACATCTCACACACACCCAGGAATCATTGGTACAATCTATTGGATCACTACACCATCAATTATACGAATCTCAATCATGTGATAATGAGGTGAGGCTGAGCGGATGAGAAACAACCAATTCAAAGGGAAATGATGATTCCCTTTGCCTGATCTGAGGCCCCAAAAAATAATTTAATGTGGAACCAAGGTAAACCGCCCTCTAGACCTCTCTTCTGGAATGAATGTGTTAATGTCGACAGAAGGATGTATGCCATAAGTGAGGCAAGGATGACTCCTCAACTAAGGCACACTAGATCATAGAATAGTGACTGATGGGATGACACAATAGATGATTATGGAGTAGGGGACACTAAGTAGTGGACAGATGACTTCCCTTGTCAGAGCATAAAAAACATGGATGACTTGGTGGTGAGTGACTCGACTCTAGAGGGGATGGGGGACAGTATGGTTAGAGGAAAAAGTTGGAGACACGAGAGGAATGCAACGCAAAAATGGATGGAATACTATAACATGAGGAAAATGGACTCAGGACATATTCCATGGATTTGGTGATGATTCAACTCAGATTCTATGAACAAGGGTGACTCGATGATGTTTCCATATAGAATAGGCCCAGTGGGGGCCTTAAAAACATCAGCGAAATATGGTTACTCATGACAGAAATCAAAACACAAGTTCACAAGTATGAAGGAAAAGCAATGCCCTGAGTACAAGCAATGCATATGAAGAAAACTGATTTTAAGAGGCAGCAAAGTGACCCTTCCTCAAAAAATGGCTTCCTAGTGAAGTGTCCAATTACCAAAAACAAAAGGAGACCTAATGTATTGCTCGGCGAGAGATTTCCGATGGTGTTAACATTTCATCAAGCCGATCTACGGTTTGGTCGCAATTGGTGAAGGAAAATTTAGGACTTTTCCTTTAATAAGGTGATTTCGCTCCAATATGATTCATTTTCTAGTTGATTTTTGTTGAATTTGGATAGGAGGAGAAGGCCCTAAATCTTGTGACGATCGTAATAGAAAAATCGACTGTTGGAATCAGGATCTGTCAGTTGTAGGAAGGTGGCCTAACCACACTCTACATTTTCATCCATTTAGTATTTTAGATTAGGTGCTCGGGGATTAGTAAGAGACCCATGTCTCTCATCGTGTGTGCTCACACTATCCTGGGCATGAAGCGCAATGTAGCTCGCAGTTCCATGGGTTGAAAAGTGCAATTTGGAGCTGGAGGTGAGGTTTTGTGAATCAGTATCTAGAGCTTGCCAAAAATTTTTTAATTTTCTTTACAGAATTCCATACACAACTTTGATGAACCCAACTTGCGCATACATCCACATATACTAAAAGAAACTAGCGTATACTGAGATAATTTTAGATATTAGAAAAACCTTTTAGGAACAATCTTTGGCTCAGTTTACCAGTCATGCATCTGTTATATAATCGCTAAATATGTGCAGTAACAGTAGAATAAATCACCACACAAGTGCAACAAACATAAACACCAATATTTAAGGTGGAAACCCAATTCAGGAGAAAACCACCGCTGCTGTCGTCTCTATCTTCAATATTTATTATATGAAAAATTGTTTACAATATTGTACTGATGCAGACTCATATCAGTATGTAGGCTTCTACCTGCAGAAGGCTACAACCTTGTCTCATTTTCCAGTTGCTACTGGAAGGGAGCTACAACCCCCTAAACTCATTTACCAGCCACTATTGGAAGGGAGCTTCAACCCCCTGATCAGAACACCAACTTCTATTGGAGAGAAAATTCTACTTCCATACTGAAGGCTTCAACCCTCACAACCACACCAGAACATGTTTCATCATTTTCCATATAGGATCAAACATCATCAACACAACTCTTCATAAACATCAACAACCAAAAACTTGATGCAATAATTCAATCAGAACAGTGAGACCACTTTACATAGAACTTCAGAAATAACCTAGACTTCAGGATAAATATGCAGATACAAACTCAACCCTGAAAATTCATCAACTTAAAATGCATACGCTACTTCGCTTCACTGAACCCGCATGTATACATGCTTTCCTTCACACCAACCTGCATATAGCTCTATGAATATTTCTTTTCATAATGTAATCAGTCTCAGATCCAGATCTGAGGCTTTCATTTAGATATCTTTAGAAATGAAGAACCCTTCATCAGTTAGTCACCATCAACCATGTTTATTATCTCATTGGTCAGATTTGTACATAATCAACTCAGCAGCATATACAGTATTCAAAAAACCTAGATCTACAAGCTGACTACATTGAAAGACAATAGACAAAGAGAAAGAATAACAGAGAAACCTCTCTAATAAGATTCAGAAAACCCTATCTGCCATACATGCCTTTTCTCAAGAAAACTCGTGTATATATGCAGTTTTAATGAGATGAACTACCGTATATATCTGTAAATATAAAATTTGTAGAATGAACTAGATCCATAGAAATTACCAATATTTATTCACTTGACTTAAGAAAACTTGCACCAGGTCATAGATCTAATCATTTCTTCAATGGATCATACAAGAGCATAGTCATTTCAAATCTAGAGATCCTGAACCATCATTGTATACATGGGTGCAACATAGATTCGGATCTATCAAGTAAAACAGAGTTCATCCCATGTAGATATACCTCATAGAAAATTATTCAGTAACAACCCTTACTCATGCACTCATTGCACTATGATCTTCTTTTTCTTATATAGACTTAGCCTTTACCAATACCATGAGTCAAAACCATACAGTTGTTGATAGTATTCTTGGATAGAATCAAATAGTCAATAGAACGCTCAATAATGTGGGCTAATACCATGGTAATGCCCCTTGGTTTCATAATTTGAGAGTGCAAAAGGCATACGCGACTTGGATCTTTCTCTTCCACGTGTATATGCAAATTCTCATCATAAAAACTGCATATATACTTTTTCTGAATGTATATGCAGTTTTCCTTCATAAAATTAGCATATACATCGCTTCCATATGTGGGTTACCTTCATCAAACCTTTGTATACATTGAGAAATATTTCATGTTTCATTTCTCTTGCACTTACTGGAATTCCTTTCTATTTCACATCTTAACTGACCTGTAGAAACACCATTTTTACATATTTAACACATAGGTTTGTTATCAAAAGGAAACTCATCAACGGTTTTCACCAGGAACAAACTCATCTAGTAGGTTTCCATCAAGGAGAACATATTGCAACATATTTCCAACAATCCCCTCTCTTCTGCATATGTAGCTTCAGGAATTATGCATTCTTGTCTTAGGGTTTGAGAGGAGGAAGGTAGTTCTTATAATTTCAACTAAGAAACTCATGGAGGGTTCATCCTTTCATATTGTGCTTCTATTTCAGTATTTCAGGAGCAAAATTGTGATATTTTGCATCAGGCCACCAGTTTATACCTCCATGCAGCAACATTTTCTCCAGGAATTGCGTAGTCAAGCTAGGTAGATCTAGTGGAGGAAGGAAGTTCCAAGTATTTATATTGGAATCATCTGAGGGGTATTTCCCTTACTTTGTAGAGATTATTTCCATCCATTATGAGCTATATTACATCATCTAGTAGGAGGTTGCAGCTTCAGCCCTCTTGACAGTGTAGTTCATTCCAGTAGTTGTGTAGTGTGCAACTGCAACTTGAGCAGAGGAAGGAGGAGCTAGATTTGAAGCTTCTAGCTTGGAGATGAGGATAATGGATTAGCCCTTTAGTTAATGAGCTAAGTGGGTGCTATTGTAGCTAATATATCATGATTTCAGCCCCATATCAACATTTTTCTTCAGGGATTGCATAACTCAGCCAGCAGGGGTGTAGAATGCAACCAAAAAAGGGCTGAAAATCCAAAGTTAAAATTTGGCCAAACCATTTCTAGGATTTTATGGGTTGTCTAAATATAATGCGTGGTTAAAAACCTGGATCATTCTAAGCACTTCAGTATCCTCCCACGTATGGTTCTTCTTCCTAGTAGTAGTAGTTTCCAGCAGCAGCAGCAGCAGCAGCAGTAGAAGCACAACATTTCGAGTGCTAGTTTTCATTGGTTTATTTTAGCCACTTCTTGTTGGCTTGAGTGAATCTTTGTTGGAGCCCTGTGTACTTTATATTTTATGTTGTTTATAATGATATGACTCAACTTTTTCTGCTCATTTTTATAATGTCTTTATGTAATTTCCACTTGCAGCATATTTCCAACATTTTCTATATTTTAGTGTTATATTCCTATTTTTCTTATTTGGAATGATGTAGATGTTATATATTGTTGTATTTTCCATTTTGGGATATTACAAAGCCATTGCACCGGTTGGAGGAACTCTTGTAGCTTTGAAAGATGTTCCCAAGTATCAGTTGCTCTAGGTTTTGCAAACATTTCCATTCCCTATTATTTCAGCACCTCAGCTTGAGATTTGTGGGGGTCATGCCATCAAGGAAACTACATAACCAAGAATTAGAGCACCTTGCTGACTGCTTTACTTATGAAGCATTGGATGGGCATATGGTAGATGATGGACACCTTGGGATGGATGACATATTCCATTAGCAGGATAGATCTTCCTTGATGAGCATCCCACAACTCAAAGGGAATATTCTTCCTACAACATACTAAGAACTTCATAGGTTCTATTGGGTCATTTGTGAGAGCTTCTCATGGAGAGACCTCAAGGAGGGTGCAATTCAACATATCATGGAGTGAAAAGATAGTTATTATATTGGGGAGGATTGTATACTCCATTGGGTGTATACCAAGATGGAGCATGATATGAGTCATCACCCACAGTTGGATGGATGGGTGAGGATGATGAGAAATTGGTTGATGAGCTACCTGAAGATCTATGACATGGGGTAGCATGAAGCATTACTATGCTGGTTTCTCTTGAGTGAGTGTGGTTACCACCTGACATTTCACATTTGTCTGATCCATGCTTTGCATAGTACTAAGGTGATGCAGCAACAGGAGGCATAGCCACGTTGGTTACTCCTAATAGAGTTTTTTCATCACATGATATATCACAAGTCCATGTATGTGTTTTTTTTGGGACATTTCATGACTCTCACATGATGTGGCAATAGGGATCTTGGTTATGTTGGGTTGATGTGACATTCTACATGTCAATTAGTATGTTTTTTCTCCATAGCTTGCATGATGATGATGTGAGGTGGCAATAAGAGTCATTGCTGCTTTGGTTACTCTTGGGAGAGTATGGGCTGAATTTGTCCCATACATGGCATGATATTGGTGTAGGATGGAAACAGGAAGCCTTAATGCATTGGCTTATATTAGGAGAGCATGGCCATCATAGTTGGTGTTGAGCCCCAAAGATGTCCTTCTTTTTCACCACATTTCACTTCATTTCCTTTGTCCCTCATCAATTACAGGCTTGAATGATCAATAGGATTGATTAGGATTACTTTAAGAATGTATATAATGACTAACTTGCTATGTTTTCATGATTTCGTTGTTGTATTAATTTTTGACTAGACTCGGCTACAGAACAGAGTCATTCTGTAGCCAATCGCCTATTCTGCAGCTATCTCCATGTTCATGTAGGTTCCAGGTGTCACCTCAAGGAAAAATACATATGGTCATATTCCACATCACTCCCCCATAATTTCTTGCTCTCCATGAAGTTTGAGCTCAAGACTACAGGTGGTTATGCACGTGGGAAACCAAAACTAGGAGATAGACTTCTAATAGGACAAGGACTATACAGATGTCCTTAATCATAGTATGAGGCCACTACCAGAGTCCTAGTTTGATTTTAGTTGGGAAATAAATTTATTCTTGTTTTATCTCAAAGACAGTTATGTAATTTTGTTAAAAGTATGGCTCGGGAGACTGAGAGACATCTGTTTTAGATTTTTTTTTGTTGCTAGATCTCAGAAGACCGTAATACTCTATTTTTTGAAGAATTTCTCCTTTAATGAAAGAAGCATCACTTTATTGCAAGAGCTGAGTCAATATTGAGTAGATTTGCATGCTAATCCGGTGGTAGAGGGCCCCTTCTACTTGAGAATCTTTGTTCATATGGTTTAGATAAGTAACTTAGCCTTGTTTCATTCCTAGTTTAATCAATTTTCTGAACTTTGTGTTTTTATACTTACTTGCAGTGGATGCCACATTTAGTCTTATCCTTACAAACTATTCCAAAATACCACTAACATTGGATGGGATATAACTGTAGTATTTTAGGAGTTAGTTTCATTTCTCTGAACTTTATGATTTTGTGCTCAATTACATCAGTTGTTACAACTAGTCTTGTTCTTATGAACTCTTCCAAAATATCACTAACTCTGGGTGAGACATAGCTGTGGTGTTTTTGAGATTTTTTGTGTTTTGTTGAATTTTATTATTTTATGCTCATTTACATAACATGTTGCACCCAGTCCTGTTCTATAAGTTATTCCAAAAAACCACTAACTCCGAATGAGACGGAGCTGAAACATTTCATAGAATTAGTTGCATTTTAGTTTAGTTGAAATACTCCAGAGTTAGATGTCACTCTAGTTTAATTCTGTCACTATATTTCAAATTTTGATAATGGCACTCTAGTTCAACTCTTTTCATTGTATTTCAAGTTAGATTAGTGGCATTCTAGTTCAGTTCCAGTTCACTGTATTTAAAGTTAGGTTAATGGCATTCTAGCTTAGTTGTGGTCACTATGTTTCAAGTTTGATCAATTGCATTCTAGTTCATTGTTATCTATTGTTCTTTAAGTTGTATTAACTGTCAAAATTAGACTTTACGACCTTCATTGTTTACAAACTACTCTTGTTCTGAATTTCTATTAACGCATCATTACAAGGATAGGAACTAGTGATATTAGTTTAAGGCCTTGATTGTTCTGCAGTCTTTTTCAATTTCACAAATAATCCTTTTCCCAAAAATTATTCTAGAAAATATTTAACTTTCAAATGAGGCTTATTACTGACAAGTTGAGCTACAGAATGGATTAATCTTAGCAAATTACAAGTTAATTCAGAGTAGAAATCTTATTGTGCTACAAATAATATTTTCCAATTGTGTTCCAATAAACTTCTAGCCATGGATGAGATTCTTTGTAATATTGTAAGATGATTGTTTACTTAGGAGAACCTCATTTGCACAAAACTTGTCCTTTTATCAAGCTATTCCAACATATTTCTAATGAATTAATTGGATGAGTTCATGTTATGAGTTATTGAGTTCATGTTGTGATTTATTTCCTTGCTATGGGTCATTATCAATATTTGCATTTTTTGTTCTTTAGTATAGGTTTTGCTCTTTTTTTAGTGTGACCAACAAATGTTCTTTTTCAACATTTAGTTCTTTTTCCTTCTTAACATAAAACAACAAAACCAAAACACACCATAAAAACACTAAACACAACGTAGTGAGAAACAAATACCTAGGCACATATAGTGCACCTCACTTCACCAGTTTACTAACCCTGGTTGATAATTTATGACCTCAATTTAGGAACACTAAGTTGAGCATTACATTTTGGCGCCATTTCTGAGGAAGTGTAGCTAGGTAGCCTTGTTTCTTACCTCCCAAAAACAGTGATATGCATAGAGAAAGAGACTCAAGGGGTAGATTCATAAGAAGCAGAAGCTTGATTCCTAGAACACCACTTGTTTCATCAAGACCAAGAGCCAACACACCTCCAACTCAAACCCACATTCCATCCTTTACTAGTCCTAGACTCTCAGAGGACTTAATATCAGATATTACATTAGAAAGACCTTCCACTTCCTCCACTAAACCTGTCTTAGAAGAATATTTAATGACCCCTGCTAGAGATATAAACTTTTCCACTTCCACAGAAGAATCAACTATGGTAGAAGAAGGGGGAGGAGGAGTCTTTAATGGAGAACACACACTATTTGGAGGCGGTAGAGGTAGAGTTAGAGGAGAAGGAGGTAGAGGTGTAGAAGGAGAAGGAGGCAGATGAAGCTCTTTTGGGTTTCCTATAGTAGATGAAGAAACCAATGCAACTATGAAAAACATTTCACCCTCTGTCCTTCCAAAATTTTATGGACTTAAAATAGAAGATCCTGAAACCTTCCTATTTGAATTTGAAGTCCTATGTAGAACCTATGACTACTTACAATATGCTCAAAAACTTAAACTATTACGTTCAACATTGAAAGGAGCAGCATTGAAGTGGTTTATGAGTTTGATCAACAGTTCTATTAGGACATGGGAAGACATGAAACAAGAATTTCTAGAGAGGTATTTGGATTACTATATTCCAGTCAACCATAAGGAGGAAGTGTTTAAAATCCTACAAAAAGAGGATGAAAACCTGGAAGATTTGTTGGAGAGGTTTAACTACAACATCAAAACAGCAAAAATGGAAAACCTAGACCAAGATACCTTGAAAGCCCTCTTGTTGAAGACAATTAGGGATGAATGGCTAGATATCCTTAATATGATGGGAAAAGGGGATATATCTCAACTCACATTACCTGAAATAGTTGAATTATGTATCAATCTTTCAAGAGGGAAATCTAAAACTGTAAAAGGACCAAGAGACCCTGCTCTTGCAAGGGCAAGTAAATCCTTAAGGATAGTAAGTAGAGCAGAAATAGGACATATGTGATGAATTAAAAGCTGATATCTTGAGTCTTAGTGAACGGATAGACACCCTTAAGTTACAAAACAAGCAAAACGCTGAATTTGATGCCTTAGCAATCTTTTGTCCCAAATGTAGAAAGAAACATGCCTTGAGAGAGTGCCCTTTGGATGCAAAAGTTGTAGAGACTTGTGTAATTTGATCAGAAAAAAATGAGACCAAGAATTGTCCTTCACTTCCCAGTCTTAAAGCTGTCTTTCAAGAAGAAACTCCTACAAGTTCCACAGAATCTCTCAATTTTGTCTCCAGGAGACCTTGGCAAGGACCTCAAACACAAGGATTTCATGATCAGCTATATAATCAACCCCCATCAAATTGGAATTCTTGGCAGCAACCTTGGCCCCAATTTCAAAATCAATCACAAACTTGGGCGCAAGGAGCACAAAATCCCTATGGAAGATACCCTCAGTATTATCAATATCCACCATTCTATCCACTATATCCACATTTCCCTCCTCAACAAAATTTTCAACAAAATTTTCAACAAAATCCTCAAAATCCACAACATCAAAATCAACCACTTCCATTACCATTTCCTCAGAAAAAAAATCAGTTGCCTGCCCAACCCATACGAAACCCCAACAATAAAAATCCTCAGAACACATACATGATAGAAGGCCAACGGTTCCCAACTTATTTGATCACTCCTTTAGACCTTGGTGATGTTCAACTTAGGTCTAGAAGAATACTTGAAAAGAGGAAACCTTCTGTAATCATACAAGAGTAAGACAATTCTGAGGAATATTCTCTACGGATAAATAAAAGTCTTGAAGAGAACACAACTTTCCAAGACTCAAACATTGAAAAATCAAAACAAAAAGAACCAATAATTTCAACTCCTATATTAGAGCATCCATCAACATCCACTTCTACACCTCCCTTTCCATAAAGATTACAAATTGATAAAGGTGGAGAAAAAAAAATTATGGTGCCTAATTATGATTTCTTAGATGAGCTGAGAAATGTTTGTATTAAGATCCCATTATTACAAGCCATCAAGGAAATTCCAATCTTAGCAAAGACAATAAAGGAGTTGAGCATGAATAAAACAGGAAAAAGAATAGGAGAATGAAATAAAATTCAACGGCGGGAAAAATAGTAGATATCATGATGGGTAGGTGCTATTCAAAGTATCTGAACCCGGAAATCCGATTGTTAAATTCACATCAATGGAATTGAATCCAAAAACACACTTATTGATTTAGGAGCGGTAATCAATATCATGAATAGACAAATCATGATCATGAAACTTTCTAATCTTCTTTTTACACCCACATTATTGCAATTAGCAGAAAGATCTGTGATCAAACCTGGTGGGGTAATAGAAGACATTCCTCTGTCCCTAGATTCTTGGGAGTATCCTGTGGATTTTATGATCCTAACTCCTAAGAATAATCTAGGAGGGCATCCTATTATATTAGTAAGACCTTGGTTAGCTACAACTAATGCTTTCATTAGTTGTAGATCCGGTGATATGTACATCTCTGATGGTAGTTCAACTAAGAAATTTACCTTGTATCCTCCAACAAAGACAATTACGAGTGGAATGATACTCAATGGATATAGAGGATGAAGAAGACTTACAACCTCTCTTCACAATTTCTGAAATTAGTGAAGATGGCTTGATTTTAATACCTTAGAAAACTTTGAATCCTCTTGAAATATAAGCATGAAAAATTTGAAGAAGAATCCAACATTGAGTTTTTATCAGAATAAATGTCTCTCTATTCCATGGATAAATTTGGCAGCTCTACAATTGAGATATTTCCTGGCAAAACCTTAAACATAAACAAGAACCTAGAGAAATCTCAACAAGAAGAGCGAGTTAAGATCTTACAGAGACATTCTTCTGCATATGCATGGGAGTACACTGATATGAAAGGGATAAGCACCAAGAATTGCACTCATCATATCTATATAGAGGAAAATTGTAAACCAATCAGACAACCTCAAAGACGGATGAATCCAAATCTTAGGGAAATTGTTAAAGAGGAGTTGCAGAGATTGTTAAATGTTAACTTTATCTATCCCATTTCAGATAGTCAGTGGGTTTATCCTTTGGTAATTGTGCCAAAGAAAAATGGTAAATTGAGGGTATGTATTGACTACCGAGAATTAAACAAAGCTACTCTTAAATATCATTTCCTCCTACCTTTCATAGATCAGGTATTAGATACATTAGCTGGCAAAAATTACTTCTCATTTTTAGATGGGTTTAGTGGTTATAATCAAATCCAAGTAGCACTTGAAGATCAAGACAAAACCACATTTACCTATCCTTGAAATTTTATGCTTATGAGTATTTCCATTTGGTTATACAGTAGCAGAGGTATATGGATGATTTCACAGTTTATGGAAACACATTTAAAGAAGCTTTAGTAAACTTGGAAAAAGTTTTAAAGAGATGTAAAGAAGCAAATTTTTTCACTAAGTCATGAGAAGTGTTTTATGATGTTTACTGAAGGAATTATTTTGGGACATCACATTTCAGGGGATTGGATTAGAGTTGATGAGTCAAAAGTTGAACTCATCTCTAACTTATCTGTTCCAAGTTGTCAAAAAGATGTTAGGAGTTTTCTAGGATTTACAGGGTATTACAAAAGATTTATAGAAAACTTCACCAATATAGCATCTCCACTTTTCAAACTACTTACCAAGGACTGTGAATTCAAGTGGAATCCTGATTTCCAGTTAGCCTTTGAGACCCTGAAAACAAAAATCTATGAAGCACCTATTTTGAGGGGACCTAACTGGAAATTACCTTTTCATATTTCAACAGATGGCTCAGATACAACTTTAGGAGCTGTATTGGGACAAAAAGACCTGATTCCTTATGCCATCTACTATACAAGTAAAAATTTGACCCCTTCGGAGTTAAATTATACTGTAACTGAAAAAGAGTTCTTAGCTGTTTTTCATGCCATAAATAAATTCAGACACTATATAACAAGCTATGAAACTTTTGTTCACACAGATCACTCTGCAATTAAATATCTAATGAACAAATCAATTACTAATGGTAGAGTCATAAGATGGTTATTTCTTTTACGAAATTCAACATTTACCATTCTAGATAGGCCTAGAAAACAAAACACGATGGCGATTTCCTAATATCTAGACTCCAAAACATGAAAGACAATACTCAGGTTGAAGATAATGATACTCCAGTTGAAGATCAATTCCCTGACGAATATCTTTTTGCAATTTATACTGATCAATTCCCTGACGAATATCTTTTTGCAATTTATACTCAGACTCCTTGGTTTGCTGCCATTTCTAATTATTTAGTTTCAGGGAAATTTCCTTCAATAATGAATGCAAGAGACAAAAGGAAGATCATTTATGACAGTGCAAAATATTCATGGGTTTCTAATGATTTATACAAAACAAGCCCAGATTTTATCATTAGGAGATCTGTTCGGGAAGATGAAATCATTTGCACGAGATCCTCAAGGCAGAACATGATGAACCTTGTGGCGGGGAACTGTGATAAAGATCGGCTTATAAGATCCTTCATTGGGATATTATTGTGCATCCCTTTTAAAGATGCTGAAGTATGTAAAAGGTGTGACAGTTGCCAAAGGGTAGGGAAACCTTCTCCTTCAGGTGAAATTCCATTGCAGCCTCAGGTACATATTGAACCTTTTGAAAAATGGGCTTTAGATTTTGTAGGACCTATTAGTCCTCCATCAAGACAAAAGAAATATATATTAGTTTGCACTGATGATGTTACTAAATGGGTAGAGGCCAAGCCATTACTTTCTGCCACTAAAGCATCTGTAGTTAATTTTTTTTTTGAGGATATTTTTACTCGTTTTGGTGTCCCAAGCAAAATTTTTACAGATCAAGGAGCTCAATTTACATCAAAGCTAGTGGAAAAAATGATGCAGAGGTACAAAATCAGACACAGAAAATCTACTCCCTATCATCTACAAGAAAATGGTCAAGTGGAATCTACCAATAAAGTCATTGAAGGGATCGTCACGAAGACTGTTCATTTGCATAGAAGATATTGGGCAGATAGGATTCCTGAAGCCTTGTGGGCCTATAGAACTACATGGAGAAGCACAACAGGCCATACTCCTTATGAATTTTTTTATGGAAAGCAATTTTTGTTTCCCATAGAGTTCCAGATTCAAACCTTTAAAATGGAAGTTCAGCTAGGACTTGATCTAACAGAGGCACAAAAGCACAGATTGGAGCAGATTAATGAATTGGATGAGATCAGACAAGATGCAGTTCAGAAAACAAGTATAGTCCAAAGCAAAGGACTAGATGGCATGACAAGTACATCAAGGAAAAGAAGTTCAAATAAGGTGACTGGGCTCTCTTGTTTGATTCAAAGTTCAAAGATTTTCAAGGTAAATTCCAAACGCATTGGCTTGGACCATATGAAATTGTGAAATTTTTTGACAATGGAGAAATAAAAATCAGGACAATAGATGAAGAAGAGGTCACTTTTCCTGTGAATGGTCATAGATTGAAGCTGTATCACAAGCCACTTTCAAGAGAGGAATTTGTTAAGAGATTATAGGAAAACTGTGATCTGAAGTTAATGAAGAAGAATTTTTCTTCGTCATCAACTTAATTGAATTTTTTAAAGTCTGATATTAAAATAAATAAATAAATAAAAATAAATAAAAATTAAAAAAATAAAAATAAAGTATAAACATGAAAACTAATCTCTGATTAGCATGTTTATACAGAAAAGATAGAGTGAAAATCAGAATCTTTCTGACACTTTAGCTTTTCAAGTTTGTTCTTTTCCTGCAAGAAATTATCATAAAATCATAAGTGATTCACATTCCACTTATGATCCATTTCACTCCATTCATCCATACTCCATTTCATTCATCCATACTTCATCCACTTCATTCCATGGTCCACCTCATTTCCATCTCAGAGTTTTAAGATTGATTTCTTTTTGCAATTGAATAATACAGATCATAAGTTGCAAGTCACTTTCCATACTTCACTCCACTTCATAATTGTGATTCATTTAATTCCATTATTCACTTCACTCATACTCTATTACACCATACTTCATTATCCATTTTTAACTCATTTCATACAACATTCCCTTCATGCTTCAAACCATTCCATTTCATATTTCAAGGCTTCTATAGGTAGATTCTGCAATCAATCAGAAATTCTTCAGCCAGTCAGACATTCTGCAGCCAGAGATCCTGAAGGCACTATCTAGTAATCACCTGATTTAGCAGCAAATTGATCCTGCATATCCAAGACAACAAGAAAAATCAGAGGAGTTAAGAGGACTGAAGATCAATGATTTTCAAAGGAGGACAAGGCATATCAAAACCACAAAAAAATCAAAGGAAGGGCAAAGGTAAAAGTTATGAAATTATTATAGTGACAGATCATGAAAGTTCTAGCATAGTTAAGTCATGTATGATTCAAAAAGTTATTTTAATTAGTCGTGTTGATCATGCTTATTAAACCTACTATAAAAAATTTGGACAAAATCCCTTTCACTCCGCCATTCCAAATCATCATTTAAAAATTAACGATTAAGTACTGAAGTGACCTAATCAGTCATGTCACTAGCCCGAAGAAATTAATGATGATTTTGAAATTTACATGAGAATGTTTCCGCGATATTTTCTTCCATGATAGCTCTCAACTCATTAATCCATGTGAATCATCCTCACTGCATTATACTCATTTCATAACCACTCCATATCATCTCTTTCCGTAGCCAATTCTTAGCCATTCCGATCTATAAAACAGAGGAAACATCTTTGGAGTAAAAACATCTCTTTAACATCCATTTTCACCGTGAGCAGAGGAGCAGTAATTTGAAGGTTGAGAAAGGAAGCTATGGGTCTCATAGTAAGATCCGAGCACGTTGGAACCAAGTACTTGGAAGGTTATCCATAAATCATAGAAATACTACAGCAGGCTGGGTAGTTACATTTTTTTGAAAAATTTAATTGTTTTCATAAAGAAGTAACCAAAACATTTGCAAGGTCCTTTAATGGAGAAGAGGTCTAAATAGGAGATATTAAATTCACTATTACAGAGGCTTTCATTGCAGAAGCAACGGAATTACCTAGACTAGGAGAACACTGGTTCAAAAATAGGGAATTTCATCATGATACATGGAGGAAAATACTCAAATCACCAGGTATGGATGTTTCCATTATTAAGAAAGGTATTCATAGCTCAGCATTGAAGAATAAATGGAGGAATATGTTGCTCATTTTGCAAAACTTTATCACTTGTGAAGGAAGATTTGGTACCCTCTATGTTTATCATATTCGGTTAATGATGCATTTCTTAGATGAAGAAATCAACTTGCCCTTTTTCCTACTTCATAGTCTGAAAAGAATGGCCTCTAATGTTCAAAAGAGGGTTCAATTTCTAGAAACCACTTTGTATCACCATGGTTTAGTCAAAATCCTAATTGAACATCATTTGAGAAAAATGGGAGACAATTGCGATGAGTTTCTAATGAGGAACCACTTTGAAGAACCCAAGGAATCTCCACCTAAAAGCAAACCTATAAGAAGAAGCAGGAGAAGGAAAATTTCTAAAGCTATTGAAACTAAAACTGGTAAGTCTATACAAGAAGACAATGAAGAGATGATTTCTGAGAAATTGACTTAAATTAAGAAGCAGCTTAAGAAGGAGAGGATAATAAGAAAATATGCCAAAGACAGAGGAGAAAGGCCATCTCAACTAAGACGGAGCCACAGGCTTAGAGGTATACTAAAGAAAACAGAGGTTAGACAAACTGGAATCATAAAAATTGAGGATGAAGAAACACCTACTGCTAGATCACCTGAGTATCAGTATGAGGAGGATTTTGATGAAGGAGCTCCTGAAATAGACCCAGCACAAAAATAAATTTACAATTATGTTGAGACACTAGAGAAGAGAGCTTCAGAAAGTAGAGACAGAACTCCTAGTCCACCAAAATCTGCAATTGATATGCTAAGAAGAAATAAATATGAGTTAGAGGTACTCAATAGGCATATCAAGAATGAGAATGAAATTTTAAGGGAGCAGATTAAGCTGAAAGGTGATATGAATACAACTCTATCTCTACAAATGGAAAAGTTGTACAAGGCCAGTGAAAAATTGAAGAAGAAAAACAAAAAGTTAAGCAGGGCACTTACAAATTTGAGATTCAAGTTAGTCATAAGGAAGCCCAGAAGGCCATTGACTTTTAGGAAAAGTAGAAGAAGAGGGTTGGATGTCCTATCAGAAGTCTCAGAGTACATGGAATAGTTGCATGAGGACATGCAAAAGCCTTACAGTGGGGGTATGTTGAGCCCCAAAGATGTCCTTCTTTTTCACCACATTTAACTTCATTTCCTTTGCCCCTCATCAATTACAGGCTTCAATGATCAATAGGATTGATTAGGATTACTTTAAGAATGTATATAATGACTAACTTGCTATGATTTCATGATTTCGTTGTTGTAGTAATTTTTTCCTAGACTCGGCTACAGAATGCAGTCATTCAGTAGCCAGTCGCCTATTTCGCAGCTATCTTCATGTTCACGTAGGTTCCAGGTGTCACCTCAAGGAAAAATACATATGGTCGTATTCCACATCACTCCCCCATCATTTCTTGCTCTCCACGAAGTTTGAGCTCAAGACTACAGGTGGTTATGCACGTGGGAAACCAGAACAAGGAGATAGACTTCTAATAGGACAAGGACTGTACAGATGTCCTTAATCATAGTACGAGGCCACCACCAGAGTCCTAGTTTGATTTTAGTTTGGAAATAAATTTATTCCTATTTTATCTCAAAGATAGTTATGTAATTCTGTTATAAGTATGGCTCAGGAGACCGAGAGACAATTGTTTTAGATTTTGTTTTGTCGCTAGATCTCAGAAGACCGTAATACTTTGTTTTTCGAAGAATTTCTCCTTTAATGAAAGAAGCATCACTTTATTGCAAGAGCTAAGTCAATCTTGAATATATTTTCATGCTAATCCGGTGGTAGAGGGCCCCTGCTACCTGAGAAGCTTTGTTCATATGGTTTAGATAAGTAACTTAGCCTTGTTTCATTCCTAGTTTAATCAATTTTCTGAACTTTGTGTTTTTATACTTACTTGTAGTAGATGCCACAGTTAGTCTTATCCTTACAAACTATTCCAAAATACCACTAACATTGAATGGGATATAACTGTAGTATTTTAGGAGTTAGTTGCATTTCTCTGAACTTTATGATTTTGTGCTCAATTACATCAGTTGTTACAACTAGTCTTGTTCTTATGAACTCTTCCAAAATATCACTAACTCTGGGTGAGACATAGCTGTGGTGTTTTAGAGCTTTGTTGTGTTTTGTTTAATTTTATGCTTTTATGCTCATTTACATAACATGTTGCAGCTAGTCCTATTCTATAAATTATTCCAAAAAACCACTAACTCCGAATGAGACAGAGCTGAAACATTTCATAGAATTAGTTGCATTTTAGTTTAGTTGAAATACTTCGGAGGTAGATGTCACTCTAGTTTAATTTTGTCACTATATTTCAAAGTTTGATAATGGCACTCTAGTTCAACTTTGTTCATTGTATTTCAAGTTAGATTAGTGGCATTCTAGTTCAATTCCAGTTCACTGTATTTCAAGTTAGGTTAATGAAATTCTAGCTTAGTTGTGGTCACTGTGTTTCAAGTTTGATCAATTTCATTCTAGTTCAGTGTTATCCATTGTTCTTTAAGTTGTATTAAGTGTCAAAATTAGACTTCACGGCCTTGATTGTTTAAAAACTACTCTTGTTCTGACTTTCTATTAATGCATCATTACAAGGATAGGAATTAGCGATATTAGTTTAAGGCCTTGATTGTTCTGCAGTCTTTTGCAATTTCACAAATAAGCCATTTCTCAAAAACTATTCTAGAAAATCTTTAACTTTCAAATGAGGCTTAGTAGTGACAATTTGAGCTACAGAATGGATTAATATTAGCATTACAAGTTAATTCAGAGTAGAAATATTATTATGGTACAAATAATCTTTTCCAATTGTGTTCCAATAAACTTCTAGCCATGGATGAGATTCTTTGTAATATTGTAAGATGATTGTTTACTTAGGAGAACCTCATTTTCACTAAACTTGTCCTTTTCTCAAGCTATTCCAACATATTTCTAATGAATGAATTGGATGATTTCATGTTATGAGTTATTGAGTTCATGTTGTGATTTATTTCCTTGCTATGAGTCATTATCAAGCTTTGCATTTTTTGTTCTTTAGTATAGGTTTTGCTTTGTTTTTAGTGTGACCAACAAATGTTGTTTTTCAACATTTAGTTCTTTTTCCTTCTTAACATAAAAACACAAAACCAAAAAACATCAGAAAAACACTAAACACAATGTAGTGAGAAACAGATACCTAGGCACATATAGTGCACCTCACTTAAGCAGTTTACTAACCCTGGTTGATAATTTATGACCTCAATTTAGGAACACTAAGTTGAGCATTACAGTTGGTATGATGATGATGTGATGTGGCAACCAGAGGTATTGCTATAGTGGCTTCTCTTGAGATAGTATGCCCACTACACTTGGTATGATGATGGTGTGATGTGGCAGCAAGAGGTATTGTTGCGGTGGATGCTATTGGGAGAGTATGGTTCTACGATTTACATGTCAACCAATATATCTCTATTCTTTATTTTGCACAATGTTGAGATGGTGCTTGGAGCAAGGAAGGCCAACATGGCCAAGGGTCAGAGCGTGGAGAGACACAATCTACTCTATGTAGCACGAGTCCATTTCATATATCTCATGCAGACAAGATGCTCTTGGACATCAAATGGTTGCCACTTGGGGATTCAATGATGAGGAGAGGCATCTAACTACGCAGTTGGAGGCCATTCTAGACATTCTAGAGAGGCATCTATGGAGCTAGGCATTCATAGGACATTGTAGAAGATGGGGGTACCTTCCATATGAGGATGTCATTTGGAGGGAGACAGATTGTTGTAGCATCTACTTTTTTAGTTGCTTGAGGACAAAAAACATTTTTGCGGGGAGGACTGTAATATTCCAAATCTTCCATCTGATTATTGGAATATTAGAGTTCTTAATTTTCTTAATTAATTAAGTAAATAAAAGGGTGGAGGGACCCGTAAACCCCATAGATTAATAAAATATGCTTTGTTTGTGTGAATGCGGGTTAGTAGATAGCAAATCAGCATTATGGAGTAGTGAAGCATCTTATCAATGAAGGAAGAGTGGAGGTCATGGAGAGATAATGAGAGAGATGATGGATATAGTGGAGGAGTAAAAGTAATATCATAGAGAAATAATGATGTAGTAATGGATGGATTGTTTCATTAAATGCAGATGTGATGAAGGAGTGGAATGTAAATGCAGAGATGATCCAGATCATGGAGAGACAACGTAGTCTTCATAGAGGCTAGTGGACACATGTGCAGCATAGTTATGAGGTGGGATAAGGATAGGGAAGGTTCAAAAAGCATAAAACGAAGGTGAAGGAAGCCATATAAGGCATATTTTAGATTTTAATTTTATATCTGGAATTTTCATTTGACATTTCTTGGCATGCTTCATCTATTTAGCTATGTCTAGAGTGTTGTTTAGCACTCGGATGTTCCCGAGTGGGGATCCCACCCTTACCCATGGGGGACTTCGAGTGCCTACTCTGGGAAGGTTTCTTTGATCAACCATTCATCATCAAGCATTCGTGCCACATTCAGCCCCTCTCTACAACACATACAGCTTCAAGAATTACACATTCCTACTTGAGGGTTGGAGAGGAGGAAGGTAGTTTCTAGAATTTTAGCTAAGAAACTGGTGGAGGGTTCATCATTTCATTTGCGCTTTAACTTCACTATTCTAGGAGTAGCATATTGATATCTGGCATTAGGCCATCATTATACACCTCCATGCAGCAAAATTTCCCACACGAATTGCACATTCCAGTGTTGTAGATCTATTGGAGGAAGGAAGTTCCAAGTATTTCAGCTTGAAATCCTGTGAGGGACCATCCCCTCACCTTGGAGAGATTGTTTCCATCAGTATTAATCTGAATTTCATCATCTATCAATAGGATTATCTTCAGCCTAGTTGACAGCGCAGTCCATTCCAACAATTATGTATTCAGCAGCTACACCATTGAGAGGAGGAAGGAGTAGATAGATCTCAATATTTTAGTTTGGATATCTAAAGAAGGGATCATATCTTCATGCATTGAGCTGATTTTGTTTCATTGCATCCATCATATCTTTCAGTTCATGCCACAGATCTACATACCCGGAAGTCATATGTTACAGACCCTAGGAGGGTGATTTTCCAAAGTGTGCCAATCTAAAAATCCTTTCTAGGTTATCTTTGGTTTACATCATAAAGCCCAGATCTGAAATCTCGTCATCATCTCAGCTCCAAAAAATCCTATTCCACACTTTATTTTTCAACTGGCAGTTTTTTTCGTGACATTTTAAGTAGTGACACCATGATATAGCCTCCAGCAGATCAATAATTATGCAGTGCCTTCAGTGAGGACACTTGAGGGTCACTCTAGCCATCTCTTTCAGCTGGAGTGTTGTTATTTTTTAGCACTATTGTACTTGTTTATCCACCTCCTTATTAATAAAATGACTCAACTATTCTGCATATTTTCATGGTGTATTTAGTTTATTTCCATATTGTTGTAGTTTCTAGCTATATTATTTTGTATTATTTTCTTTTCCTGTTCTAGTATATTACACAGTGAGGACTAATGCAGAGGCAACACTGATGGTTCCTGTCAGCCAGAAAGGGCTCGTGACCTATAAATCTCGTTTGAGGATGTGATACAAACATATTTTGTGTCTCAAAGTGAAACTTACTAACTTTCATGTAATTTCTCTTTAGGGCCAACTGTTTATGGTGCCCATAATGTTTTATTCAGATTTTACATAATAATAAAACCCTCAAGAACTCCTTCACCATTTTTTCCGCATTGGGTTTTTCGAAGGAAATTTGTTTGAAAATTCATGTGTAATCTTGTTACATGTGTGTATTGTTCATTAAATGATCTATAAATGTGTAGGCTTGATTTTGTGTCCGCTTTAATGTTTTTCTAAATAATTTAGTAAAATAACTTGCTAAGTAAATTAAAGAAGTAGGCGAAGTAGATCTAGACACTCTAGTAAGGTTTCTGTTTTGAAACTTTCACACTTACTGTATATCTTTCCTCTAAGATTCAAAAATGTGTTGGCTCCTTCCCCAATTTCATTAAATATTCATGAGATTTCATTTCTAAGACTAAATATATTCAATTAGATAATAATGAACTTCTCGTTACCTTTGATGTTTTATATTTTTTTACCAAAATTCTTGTATCTAGAGTGACTGATCTAACTTATAAAAAAATTATTCCAAAACCCTTAATCTAATTGAACTCCATATCTCACACACCTTTTTTTCTTTCAAAGAAACAATTTATGAACAATTTTAAGTTACCAGAATGGGTTAATCTCTTTCCCCTGTTCTGGCTAACATATTTATGGAATATTTTGAGGCTAAAGCTCCACACTCTTGGCATCTTAAACATAAATGTTTTTTTAGGTTTTTTTATGACACTTGTTATTTCGGCACATGGTAGACCTACGTTGGATCCATTTCTCTCCCATCTCAATATCATCTCCCCTCATTCAATTTACGATGTAGTTGAATCTAATAAATCTCTTCCCTTTTTAGATGCTCCTTTCACCAAGATTACTGATGGTTCCATAACCCATAAAATTTATAGAAAAATACCCACATTGATTCTAATCATGATACACATTCTCACTTCCACTCATCTAAAATATACGGCATTATTAAATTCCTCATCCACCGCACCCTTAAAATTTATACTCATCGATTCCTTCCCTCAGCGAAAACCCACCTAGTCTAGGCCTTCAAACCTAATGCTATTCCTCTTATCTAATCAATAAGTATTTCAAGGCTTCTATAATTCCAACCCCATCAACCCTCCTTGATCTCCTCTGTAGGCTCAAGGTTATCTCCCAATACATAAAAGGGACTACTTTCATTATCATAAAAAAAAAAAAAAAAAAAACATTAAGATTGTTTTCAAGCATCATAAAAATTTGAAGAAAATATTCCAATCAGCCAAAGATAAGTTTGCCCCATGTTGAATTCAGTGATTTACCAAATCCCTTGTTCATGTGGAAAATCATACATTGTCTAGACTGGGCATCGCTTCAAAGCTCTAGTTAAAGAACATATTTCTCACATCGATCATCTTTTTCTATAAAAGTATGCATTAAATGAGCACTCTTTCATTTTTAAACATCTAGTATGCTTTAATCAAACCAAAATACTTTCCTCTGTTCCATTTTACAACTCCAAAATCATTATAGATTCCTTTAGGATTGAGAAGCACTCGAACAAATTTAGTCGAGAAAATGGCTATAAATTAAGTCATGGTGGGAAATTAATTATCCATTATCTTACTAATTAGTTTAATTATCTTTAGTTTAAATTATCATATATCTAATTTATTCATTTGTATTTATAATTAACAAAAGAAAAATAAAATAAATAAATAAATAAAAACACTTCAATTTTACAACTATAAATGTTTGTTCTCCTTCTTTGATCATTCTCCTTCATTTTCAAACATCGTTGTTTTGAAATCATTTCATCCTGTTATTATTATTGTAATTTTTTTTCTCAAATTCCTCCACTTTAATTAAGTAATCATCTTCAGGTTTTTAGTTGAACCCTTGGTTTTTCTCCTAATTCTTCTATCTCAATATAGTACTCTTTCCTTTTAATTATCTAATTTTCCTTTAATTATTTAATTTGTATTAATATTTTAATATTATTCTCTAAAGCCTAGTTTATTATAGTATTATTATTTTTTAATGTCTAATTCATCACTTCTTTATATAAAAGATTCCACAACACTAGTTTGTCATCATTAAATTCCCAAGTCACTGAAGGAGTGGAGTGTCCACCTGAAACATTGCACAGGAATAAAAATTATTCACAGTGTTTCAACACACAAAAAAAAAATTCTCTCAATATTTCACAAATTTATTTCAATCCATATTGGGATGGCAGTGTCTATTGGTGCTATAAAATATTATGATTGTGAAATATTTATTGAGAGTTTTTGGAATATTTTCCAGTTGACAATCTTCATGAGTAAAGCTTGCATAATCTAAGTGCCCAATGTGTTTTTCAGTCTGTTGAATCTATATATGCAGTAAAAAAAAAAAAAATTAAATAACAAAAATCAAGATTTCACCTCAAACTTTTCCTTCTCACAGGATTCCCAAAAACTCCGAAAAGTCTCACTAAAGACAACTCCATTGTGAAATGATAGATAATTTCAAGGTGTGTGGTATCAATATGCCATAGTATTGGACCACTCTATTTACAAGTTTATAACATCGATGGCAAACTAGGCTGAATAACTGTGGTATTAATGTCCTATAATATTGGACCATGGTATTTTGACAAGGTCTATTTACAAGGTAATAACATCGATGGTCAAATCGGATGAATATCCATGGTTAAAAATATTGTTACTCGGGGAATATTTCTTAATCAAATTTATATAGTCACAAAATTATTATTTTAATTTATATGGTAAAATGTATCATAATTTATAACTACTATTTATATGTTATATATTCAATTGTAATAAAGGATTTAGATATATCTCAAAAGTAATTATAATTTTTTTCTTTTAGATTTAATTAAAATATATTATAAAATAAAATTAAAATAAATTGTTTATAAAATGTTTTAATTTTGAAATAAAAAATGGATTTTGGGCATGTGGTATTAATAAAACATGCTATTGGTCTATGGTATTGTAGAAAATCTGATTTACAAATGTAAATTGGGCCGAATATGTGTTATATTATAATTTTCTTATAAATATTAATTTTTTACATGCTTCTTAATTAAATTTAAATATTCCCACTAAATTATTATTTTAATATATATGATAACATGGTTCTTAATTTATAGCTATTATTTATAGGATTAATCTAAATTATAGATGATATAGCCTTTTTCACTGCCATTTTTCTGGTTAATTTTAATCAAAATATGATAGAGTTTTTTAAAAACTTCAGTTTAAGTTGTTTAGTATGCATAACTCGAGTGCCCCATGGGTGTTTTTTTAAGGTATTGAGTTGCATTACTAGATTTTTTTGAATTCTTGTGAAAACACAACATACATAAATATATATAAACAAAACTAGGGACGTAATTTCGAGAAAAATTTCAAGAAAATACAAAAAATAAAAGTTAAGCATACATTGCATGGTGGCTATTTTTAGTTAAACTTGATTTGGGGAAAGAGTCAAAATTGATCAGCTCATAGTAGTGGTTTTTTGGCTCATGGTATTTTGGTTTCCATGGTTTTGTGCATGTGGATTACATGTAATGAACCCTTTAAAAGGATTGGAAGAATTCATTGTGATAGTTATAAAGGTGTGCTGTGAAATCTCACTAACGAAGACTCACTTGATCTTCTTGGCCTACTTTTGACAAGGGAATAAAATTTTTGTTCTTCTGAGTTAAGGTTTTTCAATCATATCCATGTTGTATATTGTTTTATGTTTGTATTTTCTTGCTAGTTACAAACAATAAGAAAAACACAAGCTTTGGCCTAGCTTTCGCTGAGTGATTGATTCAATTTTATTACTTAGGTTTCTTTTGAGAGTTGAGGCTTTTCCATGATAAACATGGTGTTTATTGGGTTTATATTTGTCTTTTATTGGTAGTTAAGTTTTAATAATTCTCTCATTTTACAGTCACGGACTTTAATAAGAACACAAGTTGTGCACTCACTAAGAAGACTAGGTTGTTGGGAATGAATGTTACAAAAAAAACTTGAATGTGCTTACCTTTGAGCCATATGTATGGTATATAAAAACAAACAAAGATGGATTAAATAGACAGAAAACTTTTTTAGTCATAAGAATAATAAATATGACATAATAAGTATTTTGTCAAAAATTTAGAATTTTCATGTTGTTTGTTCAGTATTGATATGTTCATGATAGATCTCAATTTTTATAAAATGGATTTGTTTACCCGATGAAAATAGTTGTCATGGCTCTTATCTCTTCCATAAAGAACATGACTAGATTTGTTCTTTTCAAAATTTACCATGTTGAAACTAGATTTATGCTTTTTAAAACTTACAATGATGGATATATTGATCCTTACTTGTAAAGAAGTTATAAATTTCTTCAATATACATACTTATGTTATTATTTTTTCAAATATCGAAATAGTCTCAAATATCTATTTAAAAATAATAGTGAATTCAAATTTATTTTATTATTTATCAATTTCTTTGATAACTATTTTGGTAACTACTGATAAAAAGTCACCTGAAAAAGAAATCCTCCGAACCAAAAAGATCACGTCAAAAAGAAATCCTCCAAACCAAGAAATCCTCCGAACCAAAAAGATCACGTCAAAAAGAAATCCTCCAAACCAACAATTCGAGGTGAATAAGGGTAATGAAGTTTTTGCACATCTTTAAATTTATGGGGGCTTATAATTATTTATGGAGGTTTATAATTTACTCTAGTAACCCATACTTGGTAATACACTTTGTTCTGTGCAAGGTTATCTTACAAAGGTGAAGCCACACGCAGAAAGGCAGAGGAAAAGAGGTTACGTTGGATAGGACAATATTGACCAAAAGTGGTGAACACGAGTATTCGAATGTCAAAGTAGTTTTAAATTTAGATCCTTAGAGTTAAACCCATGTTAACTAATATGATGCTAATTTTTTATTAGCATGTTACAATCTTACTGTGGCATGCTTTTTTTATATATTTAGTTTGTTAGTTTTATAAGCAGCTACACAATATAGGATTTTGTAGTCGCTTTATGTTACTTAGGATTTTGTAGATTATTGTTTACTTTTTCTTGATTTGAAATAGGTTTTTATTATCTCCTAAATGTTGGTGATGGTTCCTAAGATGATGGTTTTCATGGCTATCACTCGAATCTGGAGCACATCTTATGGATACTGCATTAGTTAATTGTGTCTATTTATTTTGAAGCATTTATGATTTGAGCTTAGAGTTTAAAGCAGTTAGAGTATTAATGTCATTTTTGGAAAAAAACTATTTTCATTTACTAAGCTTTAGTTTATAATATCAAGGGCTCATGGATATGTATATAAGCCCTCAATTTTCAAGAGAAAAGGGGGAAGAAGTGTGTTAATAATTTTTTTTCCACTATGGGAACTATGATACATTTTTTTATTGTATGTATATTGTTGTTTAAATGACTTCAATAGACCAATGCTTTATTATATTTTATTTTATTAAATCCATGGTTTCTCTTCAATCTATCTTTGAATTTCTTATAACTATTTTTTTTGGGAATTTAGAAGAAATAATGTTTTTATTGCATGAATGTGATCTGCAAATAAAAACTTATTTGACTACATCTTTCCTTAATGTGTTAGTTCTTATTTATATAAATATTTATTTTATCATTTTACCCTTTTAGGTCTCGAGTGTAAAGGACAATTTTGACCTTCCCATTCTTCAAGTCTGAATTCTCATAATTATTTTTAATGATTTAGGAAATTGATGTGTGTGGTTGGCTTATGAATCAAACTAATACTTAGACTATAATTATTTATGTATTTAAGTAATATTTTATAAATTTTATGCTGAATGATTATGTTTTTAGATAAAATATACACAGAATTGAAAAGGAGTTGTAGCTCTCAGGTGAGTACTGCACCTGGAGACTACACTCAAAACGAAGAGATCACTCTACATTCAATAATCAGAAAATACATCTTTAAGTACATCACAAGAAATTAGGACTCCTAAATTCTAGGAACAAATCCTTAACCTTTTCTCCATTAATACAGAAATAATATAATTATTTTCAACTCCTCCCCTTAATGGAGAAAGGATTATCCTGAACTCCTAACATCCCTCTAAACAATTCAAACTTTACACGCGCAAGAGGCTTAGTAAAAATATCAGCCATATTGTCACAAGTTTTACAATATTCAACAAAGATTTATTTTGACTGTAGTTTCTCTCTAACAAAACGGAACTGAATGTCAATATGTTTGGTGTTTTTATGAAACACTATATTGTATGCTAGTTTAATGGTGCTCTGGTTGTCGGTTTTAATGGAAGTTGATTTTTCCTGTTCTTCTCCCACATCATTGAGAAGCCTTCTCAACCAGATCGCTTCACATGTGGTTGCACACAATGCTTGGAACTTAGCTTCAAATGAAGATAAGGCTACAGTACTTTGCTTTTTGCTGCTCCATGCTATGACCCCAGATCCTATGCTGAATGCGTAACCTGTGATAGACCTTCGATCATCCAGGTTACCTACCTAGTCTGAATCTTAAAAACCTGCTAGAGTAACATCATATGTGTTAGTGTATAAAATACCATAATTATTAGTACCATGAAGATACCTCAACACACTTTTTGCTGCAACCCAGAGACTTTCAAGTGGTTTAGACATGAATTGGCTCAACACACTAATAGAGTATGCCAAGTCTGGTCTAGTTGTTGTGAGATATATCAAACTCCCAACTAGTTGTCTCTACATAGTGCCATCCACCTCCTTAGTGCCATCGTCACTGCACAACTTTAAATTCTGTTGCAATGGTGTTGTTGCTGACCTACACTGCTCCATTCTGAATTTTTCTAGCAGACTTCTGGCATACTTTCCTTGAGTAAGAAAATTTTGTCCAGTATCTCTCCATACTTCTAATCCCAAACAGTAATGGAGACTTCCGAGATCTTTCATTTCAAAAACTTGTGCCATCAGCCGTTTTATTTCTTTGATCAGATTATCTGCATTGCCTGTTATAATCATGTCATCCACATACAAAGAAATCAAAATAATATGCCCTTGTTTATTGTACTTGGTATAAAAATTTGGGTCATTCAAACTCCTATGAAAACCATGCTCTAAAAATAAAGAATCAATCTTTTCGTACCAGGACCTGGGTGCTTGTTTTAAGCCATATAGTGCCTTTTTCAATCTGCAAACAAGATGTTCCTGCCCCTTCTTTACAAACCCTTCAGGTTGTACTGAGTAAATTTCTTCTTGCAACTCACCATTTAAAAATGCAGATTTAACATCTAGCTGGTGTAGCTCCCAATTGTGTTTTTTTGCTAAATAAATAATCATTCTAATAGTGTTTAACTTTGCTACAGGGGCAAAGGTATCATCAAAATCTATACCCTCTTGCTGTGAGTACCCCTTTGCAACCAGCCTAGCTTTTAATTTTTCTATACTTCCAGCTGCATTCATTTTTGGTTTATATAGCCTTTTACATCCTATGGGTGTTTTACCTTTAGGCAGTTCAACTAAATCCAAAGTGTTATTTCTAATAATAGATTCAATCTCTTCATTCATTGCAGCCCTCCATGCCTCAGATTGACTAGATTCTTTATAATTTGTAGGTTCTACAATGTTTAAGATGTTTGACATCAAAGCATAGTCTTTCAATCTAGATGGTATTTGAGTCTTCCTACCTGATCTCCTTGGTAGGGGACTTACCTCAAATTTGTTTTCTTCATATTTATTCGGGCTCGCATTATTGATTATATCACCTTCTTCCTTCTCTTCTTTCTGTTCTTCTTTCTGCTCCTGCTCACGTTCATCCTCGCTGCTTTCCTCCATCAATAATGGAATGTGCCAATCATCATCACTGTCATCCTTCCCTTCTTGAAGCTATTCATGAAACACTACATCCCTGCTTGCAAATATCTTATGAGACTCAGGACTGAATAAATTATATGCCTTAAATTCAGTGCCATATCCAACAAAGATGCATTTGATAGCTTTAGGGTCTAATTTCTTCCTATCAACTTTGGGTATATGGGCAAAGGGGGTTTGAGTCCATATAATGCTTTAAAGGGGGTTTTGAAGCCAAGACATTTGGTAGGAATTATGTTGTTTAAATAGACAACAGTATTAATAGCTTCTACCCAAAAACTATTAGATATACCCTTACCTTGTAAAATACTCCTTGCGCACTCCACTAAAGTTCTTTTCTTGTGCTCTGCCACTCCATTCTGCCATGGTGTGTGAGGCACTGTAAACTACTGAACAATCCCATGAGATATGTAGAATTTCATGAATTCCCCTAACCTGTATTCTCCCCCTTGATCAGAGTGGAGAATTTTTATGCTTTTTCCTAACTGTTTTTCCACCAAGGTTTTGAATTCTATAAAGTACTAGAAAGTCTGACTCTTTTTACTCAGAAAATAAACCCATGAATATCTAGTGCAATCATCAGTAAATAAAAGAAAGTAATATGCACCACCTAGAGACCTCGTCTGCATAGGTCCACATATGTCAGTATGCACTAGTTCTAGGATATCTCTTTCCTTCCTTCTATCATGCACAGGAAACTCTTCTCTATGCATTTTTCCTAAGGCACATCCATCACAATTTAACTGAGTACTTTGAAAAACAGGGAGTCCCTCGACCATACCTTTTCTCTATAATAACATGAGGTCCTGCAAATTCATATGACTGAATCTCTGGTGCCATAGTTTTTCGGCTGTCGATCCAGCTACAACCATGGCATGTTGTGGTATACTTTTTACATCCAGTCTGTATAGACTTCCTACACGCACGCCTGTTGCAACAATATTTTTCCTGCAATCATTTATGACACAATGAGTCTTGAAGAATTCGACTTTCATATCTTGATCAGTTATCATGGATACAGATATTAGATTTTTCTTAATCCCGGGTACATATAAAACATTTTTAAGACGAGTAATGTCACCATTTGGTAACTTTACTAGAATATGCTTGTACCCTTTGATCTCGTATCCACTGTCATCTCCTAAATAAATTTTTGATCCATATGTACTTTATTCAAGAGTTTCAAAACATTCCTTCTTACCTTTCATATGAGAGGATGCACTAGAATCGACATACCAGATGTCATCCTCATTAGATGCTGAAAGGGCACAGTCAGCTGTGAACAGTCGAAATTCGTGGCTGAGATCTTCATCTTCTTCAACAAAGCATCCTCTGTGCTTCGCAAACTTTTTCTTTGCATCAACTTCCTACTTCTTAAGGCATTCAATCTGTATATGACCCTTCTTTCCACAATAATAACATCTTCTTATAGGATTATTTACAGACAGACCTTTATACGGACTCTTTTGCGATGTACCTCCTCCTCTCTGTTGTTGTTGCTGTTGTGACTGTGATTGCTACTGTGGCAGCTTCCTTCTGAATGATCGTCGTTTCGCCATCAGAGCAAGATCATTGCTCTGCGGTTTCAAATTTTGTCGCCGCTCCTCTTCTTGTAGTAAGATCCCTGTCAGTTCTTCAAATGTAGGAGATTTCTCCCTGGCCGCCAACCTAGTGATGAAAATTTTATATTCATCCCTCATCCCATTCAGCATGATTGTGACGAGATCAGAATCAGACACCTTCTCTCCGATGTCTCCCAATCCGTCTTTCATATCTTTAACTCGTGCGATGAATGTAGCAGCGGTCTCACTTTCATCCGTCTTCATTGAAAACATCTTGCCTTTTAGTGCCATAATCCAATTTGTGTTCTGGGTCTGATATAAACTTTTGATGGTCGTCTAGATCTCAGTGGACATTTTACATTCTCTGATATGTGGGATAATTTTGTCCTTGATGGACATCTTCAGCAAAAATTTTTCTTTGTTTTCTCTCTTATCCCAATCTTTCTCCTGCGTAGTTGCTCCTGTGATTGAATTTGGTCTCTTCTCATCTCCTGTAACTATCGACCATGCATTTGCACCCTGAAGCAAGGTCTGTATCTTAAACTTCCAATTGGTGAAGTTAGATCCATCGAGTTTTCCAGAATCGTGGAGATATGATTCCATAGTGTTACTCATTCTGAACTAATCTACAAATGAATAAACCTACCAAACTGATCAGGAAAAAAAAAATCAATACCTGTCAGATCCTGACAACCGATATGCCACTGTTCTGCTAGTTCTCCTGATCCACCAACTGTATCTTCGATTCAGATCCAACACTATCAGACAGATCTACAAATTTCTGTTGATCCATTAAGAAAATCCATTGTTTCACAATACAGCCACAAAATTGATCCGATCTGCCTCTCCCAAACAGATCCGCAACTTCTCCGATTTGCAACTTATTGCAGATCTTCCCCAAGGTGATGTGGCACCTTTCCATGCGAAAAATCCATGCCCAGAACGAAAAATTCGCAAGGAAAAATCCTAGCACTGATATCTCGTGCGCTTCCGTGCCAATCCCATGACTTGGTGCGTTGGTTCAGGTATGGACCGAACAGTCACACCAATTTCTCTTCTCGGCGTGATTGTCATCGGAGAAAGCGCGCCAACCCCCTTCTGCTCAAATATTAATGAATCATCTGAGACCATGAGTCAGGTGTTACTGAAGTCCACCTGCTCAACCGAGCAAAAATATCATGTGAGCACAAAGCTCTCGTGTACACGTGGCCACAAAGGTGATTCAGCCACAAAGGTGATTTGGCCACAAAGGCGATTCAACCACAAAGGTGATTTATAAAAATCAGGCTCACCCAATCTGAGCTCTGATACCAAGATAAAATATACACAAAATTGAAAAGAAGGAGTTGTAGCTCTCAGGTGAGTACTGCACTTGGAGACTACACTCAAAATGGAGAGATCACTCTACATTCAATAATCAGAAAATACATCTTTAAGTACATCATAAGAAATCAGGAAGTTGTAAATAGACTCCTAAATTCTAGGAACAAATCCTAACCTAAGGAGATACGTTACAACTATGTAACCTTTTCTCCATTAATACACAAACAATATAATTATTTTCAACTTTTTTTAAGTGCCAAAAGATTTACTCGTTTGTAGAAATTGTTATGGTCATTTCATTTTTCCTTGATTGAGATAATTAATTATTTATGCATTGAATATGAGTTCTTGATGTTAAATATAAAGGTAAGTTTTTACTATTATTTAATTTCTTAAAATATGATATAATTGCAATTGTAATGACCCCTAGTTATTTTGAAAAGTATGTACATATTGTGTTATGGTCCCGGTCTTGATGCATTCGTGTATATAGTGAAAATATTGTCTTGGCCACCTTTATTTGGTATGGTCATTGTTATTAATTCCTTAGTTTCATGTGTATAGATAATGAAGATAATAAATGTATCTATGAAAATATGTGTATATAAACACGATTTAAATATGTATTTTTTATTTGGGAATAATGTAAATATATAAAATCATGTATATGATTTTGTAAACCCTATATGACTATTGTAAATTTAAACAAGATCCGGGCACTTAGCTATAGAAGATGATGTTTGGCTATTGTGACACATATTTATATTTCTAAATATGAATTAATCTAGGCCTATTGATATATCCCTAGGTTGTGTGAAACGAAAGGTCTCTAACTAAGGTTGAAATTCCTTACCTTATCTTAATTAGAAGAATATAACTAATAATTAAAGGTTAGGTAAATCATAAAAAGGTAAAACAATATAAATTAAGGGTGTGATCATTTCCTTCCTTTGGTTAAGTCGTGAAAATATGAAACTTGGAACACATACATATAGGTACTGCAGTAATTGGCACTTGGAGAAACATATTTATTTCTCACACATTGTTGGTTCTAAAACTAGACCTGGGAGGAAGATAGATGGTGAAAAGTGAATCTAAAATAAGGAAAAACGATACAACACTTATTGGCCTAAAATGTTGATCAATAATGATTCAGCCAAGAGAGACATCTTTGACATATATGTTGGTCTAGATATGTTGGACTCTAACTAACCAAAGTCAACATTCAAGCAGTAAGAAAAGTTAGGAAGTCAAGATACGACAAAAAGAACGAGAAAAATAACATATTAGAAAAGTAGTAAAGGAGGAAAGAAGGAAGTGAAAAAGGAGGGATAAGCAACTAAAGAACATCATCAAGGTTATTTATTGCAGAGTAAGTGGAGACGCACAAGTTTAGAATCATGTGGTAGGCATCATTAGGGAAATAGGGGATTTTTAGCAGTAGAGGTTATCACGGTGAACTTGTGGTAGACATTTTATTGCTTTTTACCTAATTAGTGTATACATTCTAAGGCATATTTTAACAGGAAATGTTTTCTTTTGAATGTATACTAATGGAAATACATGTTGTGATTAGCATAATCAAACCATTACTATGATTTAAACTCATATTTTCATTTTATATTACCTTATACAAACTATTTAGAGGGCATCTGTATCTCCTACACATTGGGTGGCTAGGAATATCGTTCAGATATGTAATTTTTTTATTTTCATTACCATTCAAAGGGTGAAAAACATGTAGCCATTTCCATTTTGTATGCAAAATGTAGAGGTTTTCGTTACACCAAAATCTGTAGATATTTGTAAACTTCCAAACCGGTAAATAGGATCCCTAGGGTGGGAATTATGGATTCCATAGAGGTGCGGTGATTACTCCAACACCCTCCTTCAAATGCAGCTCAGGGGAATCGAACCTGGGTCCAGGCTCCAATACCATGTAGGAATTTATAGGGTAAGTTCCTTAGATCAAGAACCAAAGGTCACCGCTCACAAACAGATCACAATTCAGTACACGAGTATAATCACGTCGTTAAAACCCTCAAAGAGGGAAACAGTCCATGACCTGAGCCAACACAGCCACTTCAAGTAATTTATTAATATAAAAAGAAAATTTACATATGCTTCTATCATAAACGGTTTCCAGACAAATGACTCTCCATGCTCGTTAAATAGATATCATGGACTAATCAGGTGTTAAGCCACGGATCAAGTGTCGTTAATACTGAGGTGAGAGATAACTATTGGATCACTACAAATCATGACCTTCAAATTATAAGTTACAAATGTACACAGTAAAGAAACACACTTTACCTAAATCTACACTAGACTAAGTTATTCTTAATTATTTCCTATGTGTTGGAATATCCCAGCATCCCCCCTTAAGAAAAACTTGGTATAGGATTGAACGATTTACGAAAGTGACACAAAAGGAGCCTATTTCCTATGTGTCTAAATATCCTAACATCCCCCCTTAAGAACAAATTTGGATAGGATTGAAGGATTTACAAAAGTGACACAATAGGAGAACGAAGGAGGCATTAGAGCCTATCCCCCCTTAATGACAAATTTTCTTAACTCCAATCATGGATCGAAGTTTGGTAAAATTTTCTTCTATGAGAGCCTTTGTAAAGATATCGTCTAATTGATCATTGGTTGGACAGTACTGTACTTCAGGAACACGATCATGAATGAGCTTTCTGATGAAGTGTATGTGGAGTTCAATGTGTTCCATACGTTGATGCTAAACTGGATCTTTACATAGTTGAATGGCACTCTGATTATCACACCAAAGTGTAGTTGGATGCTGCTGATGAAGACCACATTCAAAGAGGATCTGACCAAGGGACATGGCTTCATTGTTGGCGTCAACTGCACCACGATACTCTGCTTCTGTTGAAGAAAGAGAGATGGAACTTTGTTTCCTACAAGACCATGTAATAGGTCCTAAACCAAGAGTAAATACATATCCTACAGTAGAATTTTGATCATCAGGGTCACCAGCACAATCAGAACCAGTGAAACCAATCAAAAATGGAGATGATCCTGCACTATAATGAATCCTGAACTAAACTGTAACTTGAATATATAAAAGTATTATTTTAGCTGCTTTCTAGTGACTTTCATGAGGTTGGTGCATAAACCGAGTGACAAGACCAGTGGCGAAGGAAAGGTGAGGACATGTATGGGTTAGATACAGAATTTTACCAACAAGTTCAGGATATAAGGTAGCACCAACTTCAGGGGTAGTACAAGTGATTGAAATTTTGACTCCAAACTGAAAGGGAGAAGGGCTTGGCTTACAATCTTCCATGTCAAAGAGGTGTAGAAGATCAAAAGCATACTTGGACTGAGAGAGGGTAATGCCTTCCTTGGATTGCAAGACTTGAAGACCAAGGAAATAATTCAAGTGTCCTAAGTCTGTCATTTCAAACTTCTTTTTGAGGCTGGACTTCACATGGTTTATATGGTTTGGAACACTACCAGTAAGGATGAGATCATCAACATAAATAACAAGGATGGTGAAGGACTTACCCACTTTCTTGGTGTAGACATTGTTGTTAGAATGACACCTAAAAAAGCCATTATCTAATAGAAATCTACCCATTTTGTCATACCAAGCCCAAGGATCTTGTTTGAGACCATAGAGAGACTTCCGAAGGTGACAAACAAGGCTATAGTCATTTTGGATAAATACAGGGGGTTGTTCCATGTAGATTTCTTCATGTAAATCTCCATGTAAGAAGGAAGATTTAAAATCCATTTGATGGACCTTCCATTTAAAGGAGGCAGCAAGGGAAAAAACAAGGCGAATAAAATTCATTTTGGCAACCGGGGAGAAGGTTTCACTATAGTCAATGCCTTCAACTTGTGAAAAAATTTTAGCGACAAGAAGAGCTTTATTTCTATCCACTTTTCCATGTAGTCCAAACTTTGTTTTGTAAACCCATCTACATCTGGCAAGTTTTCTTCCGCCTGGAAGAGGAACAAGATCCCAAGTATCATTTTCCAATAAGGAATGATATTCTTCATTCATAGCTTCATCCCAAGATGGATAACCAGAAGCTTCTTCAAAGGTTTCTGGATCGGGATTTTTTGGTACTTGAGCCAATAAGGAAGAGGCTTTTTCGAATTGAGAACGTGTCTGTCGTCGATCTATAGGGTCACATGCAAGAGAACCTGCTGCATCCCGAGTAGAGCAGACCCATCTTGCGAGTTGTGGAGTGTAAGGAATAATTTCAAGTGGTGGAGGAATATTTTCATCCTCGCTTTCATCATCTGAACTAGAAGTTATGCTATTAAGAATAGAAGAGGGAGAGAGTGCTGGCACATATGCCAAATCAGGCTTGCAGGCCAAAGGTGGCACACCCGCCAAACTAGGCTCATAGGCCGATATATTTTCATCAAATTTTACATCTCTTCTAATGACTATATTTTTGGATTTTTCTTGAAGAAGTCTATATCCTTTGACATCTTCAAAATATCCAACAAAAAATCATTTTTCACTCTTAGTTTCTAAGGATTTATGTTTTGCATATGGAATATGGGCTCAAGCATCACTTCCAAAAACACGAAAGTGAATTACAAATGGTTTGATTGAGCTCCAATCTTTTTCTGGAGTTATATTCTTTAAAACCTTAGTAGGACTACGATTTACTATATCATCAAAAAATACTAACACAAATTTTCTAAGGAAGGGTTTGAAAATGGAATTCATCAACCATTGAAATTTAGAAGGTGCATTGGTAAGGCCAAAAGGCATGAAAAAAAATTCATAATGACCCTCATGAGTTCAAAGTGTTGTTTTCGGAATATCTTCAGTCTTCATTATAATTTGATCATATCCTGAATGAAGATCCAACTTGGTAAAATAAATTTCTCCATGTAATTCATCAATCAAAGGAATGGGAAATTTATATTTAATGGTAATCTTATTGAGCTCCCTATAATCCAAACACATGCGCCATGATCCATCCTTCTTTTACACCAATACGAGTGGAGAAATAACTTTGACTATGTTGAATTATACTAGCCTCTAACATTTTTGCAATCATACGCTCAATCTCGCTCTTTTGGACATAAGGATATATCTAAGGCCTGATGTTTGGAGGAACACTTCCTGGAATCAAATGAATAGGTGGGAGTCCTTTGGGAGTTTCAAACACCTTGGAATGATTGCCCAAGTATTTTTGGAGATCTGCAGAAATAGATGATTTTGATGTTGGAACTTCTAGTGAGCATAATTGTGCAATTACACCTCGTTGTTCTTTCTTCAGAAGCTTTGTCATGACATTAGAGCTTACTATCTTTCCTGCCTTCCTTGCGATATCACGTAATTCGACCTCCTTTCCTTCTGAAAAAAATTTCAAGAAAAGTTCTTGAAAATTCAAAGCTACCGTCGCTAAATATTGTAACCATTGTACTCCTAGTAAAACATCAGCACCTCCCATAGGAATGGAAATCATTGGACTATTCAATACATATTCCCCCATGGTTAGCTTGATATTATGGCATTTTCTAGAGCAATTTATAGTTCCTCCATTTGCAACCATCACTTGACATTCTAGTGCTGGGTATAGGAAACAAATCAATTCATTGGCTACCTTACAATGAATAAAATTATGGGTACTACCCAAATCAATCAACACCATTAAATTTTTCTTCTTGATATGTCCTTCTATCTTGAGAGTTCGACAAGTGGTAATTCCTTCCAATGTATTACACGATATGGTCAGACTCATTTCTTCGTCTTCTAGAGTTGGTTCCTAGTGTATATCCTCTTCTTTTGAAGATTCTTGTTCATTTTCTTCTTCCTCTTCATAATCTATGTAAAATAAATTCTTCTTAGCACACTTATGACCTTTAGTGTATTTTCTATCACAACTGTAGCAAAACCATTTTTCTCTTTTTTCTTCCAATTGTTGTGGTGTCAACCTTGTAGGTTGTGGAAGTCTAGGAGTAGCAACACCTCCATCTTTATATGTGTGACTGGTAGGTTTCCTTGTTGCCATAATTTTACATTCAATTTTTATTGCCAACCTGAATGCATTTTCCAATGAATCAGGTTCCCAAACGCGAACTTCATGTTGGATGTTATCCTTTAAAGTCCCTATGAAGACATCAATCCTGTGTTCCTCTAGAGTACTAGTTACCCTTATATTCAATTTTTGGAAGTCCTGAATGTGCGCCGCCACTAAAAAATTTTGTTTGAGATTTATTAATTGGCTAAAGAAGGTGTTTCTTTTTGTATCTTCATAATGTGCTATCATTTCCAAAGTAAAAATTGACCAAGTGACAATTTGTTTACGGGAGCAAAGCCATCGATACCATACAAATGTATTTTATTCTAAATGTAAAGTTTCAATGCATAACTTTTGTGTGTTTTTCACATTATTAAGATCAAAATATTGTTCCATCTGTAATATCCATGTTACGGGATCCTTGCCTCAAACTTCCTCTTATCCATCTTTGGAATATGGTAGTTCTTCTGTCCAACATTAGAGTTTGTGAAATCACGGTTAACATTTATTTTGTTCTCATCAAGAGTTTCCTCTACTATCTTTTCGCCATTAGGAAATACTTATCGTATCAACTTTGCCAAAAGTTCGATGTCTACTTTTATATCATTCTTCATGTTTTCCATTTTTCATCTATCTTAGCTTCCATCTCATCCATCTTAGCTTCCATGCCATCCATCTTAGCTTCCATGCCCACTTCCATGCCTTTCATCTTAGCTTCCAAACCATTCATCTTAGCTTCCATGCATTTCTTCAAACCATCCATCTTAGTTTCCACGCCTTTCTTCAAAACTTCCATTTCAGTTTTTGTTGCTCTTTGCGATAGAAAAATTTGGTGCACTTGCTCTTGTAATTTTGATATCTCATGTTGTGTTTCTTTTTCTTCATGAGTCATAGTATAGCCTTCTGAAGGATTAATGGTTGTTGAATTATTTTTAGGGGCCATTTTAGAACCCAATATGGATATCTATTCTTCAATATTCCCTTGGAATAAATTCAAACTAATATTTTTCAAACGAGGCTTATGTAATTCGAAAAAAAGACACACATTTTTCTTTCTTTTGAGGAGTGCGATATTGAAACTGAATTATTTCTGTGATTTCAGATCTTCAATATATAAAATTTAGCACTGAGGTATCCCTTTGAATCCTCTTTCTGATGCCACAAGTCTGACCTAATTTGGATTCTTGAAGAGAAAGTTGTACCTAATATCCTACGATGACCTAATTATGGATTGGTTTAGTAGAGCGAACTTGTATGACTTACCATGTGTCACTTCTTCCTCCTTCGGCTCTGAAATTGATAGACAAGAAACTTAATTCCTTGTACTTGCATCCAATTTTTACATAATTCCAATATGATGCTCAGAGAGAGACTTATGAATATTTTACTACGATCACCTCTTTGAGATGAAATTCAGAAGCCTGAACAAGTCCTAACTTCCATAGACCATATCTCTGAAAATATTGTGAACGAAGATCTGAAAGTTTGTGACGTTGTTCCATAGGATTTCGGCTTTGTGCTCTAAAAATATCGAATTATGAACCTTCGTATAAAAAAAGTTATAGCGAACATGCCGCGATGACCTGTTTAAGTTAAATTGGGGAGCCTACAAAAATCCCTAACTTCCACAGATCATATCTCCAAAAATATTGCAAGCCAACCTCTAAAATTTTTCAACAATGTTCATCAATATTTCTTCTTCGAACTCTAACAATTTCAGCTTCTTAACCTTCGTAGAAAAATATTTATAGCGAAAATACCACAATGACCTATTTGGATCAACGAAACCCTAGAATCCAAATCTTTGATACCAAATGTTATGAAACCAACTCCAAAAATAGAAGAAAAGAGATAAAAATGCCTTATAAATAAGCCACTTTGAGGGGGAAACCTTCAATACATTACATGAATGAACAATTCGTGGATGATAAAAATGACAAAACCTCCTTTCTATATATAGGAGTCCATGGGGCCACAATGTAATCCTAGTGGGGCCACAATGTAATCGTAGCCGACCTAACAATAAAAATGTAAGGGAACAATAATAACAATATTGGCGTTACAGGGGTACAATGATAACAATAAGGGGGATACACTAATAACAATGAGGGGCTAAACTAGTAATATAGGGACCTAACGACATCTATAAATATGGAAGTGTTTCTACTCCTAGACTTCCACAACTTACAAGCTCGACACCAAAATAATTGGAAGAAAAAAGGGAAAAACAGATTTGCGTTGTGATAGAAAATACACTAAAGGTCATAAGTGTGCTAAGAAGAAATTATTTTACATATATTGTGAAGAGGAGGAATAAAATGAACAAGAAACTTCAAAAGAAGATGATATACACCAGGAACCAACCCTAGAAGTAGAGGAATTGATTTCAACCATATCATGTAAGGCATTGGTAGGAATTACCACTTCTCAAACTCTCAAGATAGAAGGACATATCATGAAGAAAAAGGTAATAGTGTTGATCGATTCGGGTAGTACCCATATTTTTATTCATTGTAAGGTAGCAAGGAATTAAATTATTTCCTATACCAAGCACCATAATTTCAAGTGATGGTTGCAAATGGAGGAATAATAAATTTCTATGGAAAATGCCATAATATCAAGCTAGACATGGGGGAATATGTATGGAATGGTCCAATGCTTTCCATTCCAATGGGAGGTGCTAATGTTATACTAGGAGTAAAATGGTTATAATATTTAGGGACGGTAGCTTTTAATTTTCAAGAAATTTTCTTGAAATTATTTTTGGAAGGAAAGGAAATCAAATTATAGGATATTGCAGGGAAGGCAGGAAATATAATAAGCTCTAATGCAATGACAAAGCTTCTGAAGAAATAACAATGAGGCATAATTGCACAATTATGCTCGCTAGAAGTTCCAACATCAAAATCATATATTTCTCCGTATCTCCAAAAAGTCTTGGAAAATCATTCCAAGGTGTTTGAAACTTCCAAAGGACTCCCACCTATTCATGATAATGATCATGCTACTCATTTGATTCCAAGAATTGTTCCTCCAAACATTAGACCTTACAAATATCCTTATGTCCAAAAGAGTGAAATTGAATGTATGATTGCTAAAATGTTAGAGGTTGGTATAATTCAACCTAGTCTTATTTCTTCATATTCTCTAGTAGTATTCCTGCACAAGAAGGATGTACCATGGCACATGTGTCTGGATTATAGGGAGCTCAATAAGCTCACTATTAAATATAAATTTTCCGTTCCTGTGATTGATGAATTATTGGATGAAATACATGGAGAAATTTATTGTACTAAGTTGGATCTTCATTCAATATATCATCAAATTAGAATGAAGACTTAATATATTCTAAAAACAATATTTCAAACACATGAGGGTATGAAATTTTGGTCATGGCTTTTGGCCTTATGAATGCACCTTATACATTTCAAGGGTTTATGAATTTCATTTTCAAACCCTTGTTTAGAAAATTTGTGCTAGTATTTTCTGATGATATACTAATCTACCACAGGTCTTGGAAGGATCATGTTCAACATATTGAGAGGGTGCTCAAACTATTGGAGGAGAAACAATTATATGCAGAAACATCCAAATTTTTCTTTGGAGTACAAAAGTTGGAATATCTTGGTCATATTGTATCTCACGAGGGTGTTAAGGTAGATCCTAACAAAACTAAATACATTAAGGAATGGAAATCCCCCACAACAGGGTAACAGGGTATTTTCGCAAGTTTTTTAAGAATTATGGAAGAATAGAGGCACCTTTAACAACATTATTGAAGAAAGATGCATTTTCATGGACTCCTGAAGTAGCTAAGGCCTTTGAACATCTTAAAGAGGGAACGTGCATAGCACCAGTCTTAGATACGACAGACTTCAAAAAAACCCTTATTCTAGAATGTGATTCCTCAGGAAATGGAATTGGTGTTGTTTTAATGCAAGAAGGAAGACCCATTTCTTTTGAAAGTCGTTCAATCAAAGTAAAGTATTTACAAAAGGGTATATATGATAAGGAAACATTGGAAATACTACATGCACTAAATAAATGGAGACCTTACCTGATGGGAAGACACTTCAAGGTAAAAATGTATGATGATAGTATTAAACACTTTTTGGAACAAAGGATATCTTCAGAAGAGCAGCAAAAATGGGTCACAAAGATGTTGGGTTATGACTTTGAAATCATCTACAAAAAAGGAATCTTAATGTTGTTGCAGATGCACTCTCGAGAAAGGATGAAGAGGTGGAAGCATTACTTTGTGCCATTTCTATTATCCATCCAGATTGGCTAACTGAAGCAAGGGATGAATGGAAGAAGGATGAAGAAGTGTGGACACTCATTCAAAAGTTCAAACAAGATCCTAGTGCATCTGATACATTTATTTGGAAAAATGATTCCTTATGGTACATAGATTGCTTATATATTTGCAAGGATTCCCAAATAAAAGAAAATATTCTTTTGGAATTGCACACTTCTGCTTTAGGAGGAAACTCAGGATTTTTAAAAGCTTACCACAGGGTGAAGAAATATTTTTTTTGGGATGGCCTTAATTCTGATATTCAAAAGTTTGTGGAGAATGTTTTGTTTGACGACAAAATAAAGTTGAGACAATTAAGACCCTAGCTCTTCTACAATCTTTCTCCATTCCAAATCAACGTTTAGAGGAGAATTCAATGGATTTTATCATAGGTTTACCTAAGTCCAATAAAAAGAGTGTCATCATGGTGGTAGTTGATAGACTTACCAAGTATGCACACTTTTGTGCATTATCTCATCCATTTAAATCAGGTATAGTTGCTACTACATTTAAGGAAACAATTCAAAAGTTACATGGAAACTCTAAGATTATTGTAAGTGACAGAGATCCCATTTTTACAGGAAATGTTTGGATGGAATTATTTTCTTGTTTGGGTACTCAACTAGCTAATAGCTCATCTTATCATCCTGAATCCAATGGTCAAACTAAGATAGTGAATAAATGTTTGGAAGGATATCTTCGTTTTTTTGTATTTGATAAGCAAGCACAATGGGTCAAGTGGTTACCTCTCGTTGAATGGTGTTATACACTTCCTTCCATACTTCAGAAAAAATGACCCCATTTATGGCACTATATGAATATCATCCACCGTCCATCACATCTTGTTTAAGGAAAAATTCTAGGGTTCAAGCAGTGGAAGATCACATCAAGCATCAACAAGAAGTTCTCTAACCCTTAAAGGATAACCTAAATTTGACCCAAAATTGAATGGAAGACAAGAAAATCAACATCGTAGCGAGAGAAGTTTTGATGCAGGAGATTGTGTAGTATTCCAAAATTTTGTGGAATATTAATTTTTTACATTTTCACTTAGGAGATGAATAAAATGGGTAGGATACCCATTAATTTTACCTATAGTGAATAAAAATCCTCTTAGCATGAAGGGGGATCACTTATAGAGCTGGATTTCACACCTCCATGTGTGAAAGGGGGATTTTGCAAGAAGGCTAGGTCAAGTTTGACCAAGTTAGACTGTGCAGTAGCATGAGGTGGAGAGCACATTGTGGGCTAGCGCAGTAGTATAAGGAGGGAAGATTCTAGAGGAAGAAAACCCTAATGAGTGGGGTCCATTGAGAGGGAGCTGATATTTTTTTAAAGGAGGGCAAGGTAGCCATTGAAAATCATCTTAGGTATTATTCATCTTTGTCGTTTGGACTTGCTACAACTTCTTGTTGCTTAGCAAGATTTGCCGGGAAATTCCTGTTTAGGATTTCCTCTCCTTCTTGAGTAGCTCTTGGAGGATTTCACTCCATTCCTCATATTCAGACATTGAGTTCAAGAATCATCCTTCTTCATCAGCACCGTTTTAGCTGGAGATTGTGCATTGTTTCTCATTGTTGCTGGGGAGGTTTTCTACAACACCATCCTTGGCTAGTTTTTCAGAGGAGGGAGATTCCATCCCTTTGGGAGATCAGAAAAGAAGGTTCATGAGCTTATTCCACAATATTTGGCACCAGGCCAACCACTTACCATCAATAGCAGTGTAGTCCCTCTCTTAGACAACGTTATTCTTAGAGCGCATTTGCTGTGAGGGACTAGAAGACATTTGGAGGGTGGGATCTTAGGTGAAAGGATCAGCCTTTCACTTCAGATTTCTATTGGAGGAGGCCATTTTATATTGAAGATCATATTCATCAATCTCCTCCTATTTTTTTTATGATTTGCTGCTACCCAGCAACTCCGACATTATTGTATTTTCCATTTTTTACATGTATTGTGGTCAATCCTTCCCAGGATTGTTGTACTATTGTTTTCAGGGGTTGAGAGCTTGCTCCCCTTCATTTCTTGAGCTATCATTGACATATCATTGTATTTTCATATTATATGTTGCAGTGCCTTCTATTGAAAGCACTGTCATAGCTAGGTCATGTTCATATAGCAATGAATTGTCACATTTGGTGTACATGTCTTATTGAGGCTTTCATTACCTAGCTTGAGTGAGTGATTCCACAAAGCATTGTACTCTATTGTTGCTATATTATACATTTTTCAGCTATTTTCATCTTCATGTGTCATGGATCATTAAAATAATGGTGAGAATTCCTTGTATGTTCATACATTGTTGCAGCCCCATTGCTTGGGCAATTTCTTGAGGGAACTAGGTGTGGGAGGCTTGTCTCGCCACCCTAGAAAGATTTCTTTGATCCAAATTCCTGGATTTTGGTATTATACACATTGGTATAAGGGATCAACGTCTTGGTATCAAATCCTGCTGCCTCAATTTCTGGAAAATGCGTTTTCGAGCCATGGATTGCTAGCTATTCCTAAAAAGGGATATTACAGTGGTATCAGAGCACCTTTCTTGGCTCAGCCTGTGGCCTTCAAGCCCAAGAAAGAAGAAGAAGAAGAAGAAGATGCAGAATATGAGCTTGATCTCATATATTTTCAGAACAAATAAGAACCTCCCCGAGGAGGAGAAGCAAAGCAAAGAAGAGGAAGTTCCATGCACTTCCTATTCTAAAAAATAAACCAAGCATCAGAGATTCTTGGATCATCAGGTTCTAGATCAACACCTGAGTGAGTATAAATCCCATTCTACAGCATTCGAGGGAGCTACAATGTTCCCACAATTTATTCAGCAGAAGGAGGAGAGAAGTCCCTATGGAAAAAGATAAATCAAAGGCAATAGGTTTATATTGTCTACATTTGATGGGAGCACTTCAGCTAGAGCTTGGGTAAAAAAGATAGAGGAATTTTTCTTGTTACATCTAGTGGCATAGAGGTAGTGGAAATTGTAGCGCTGCACATGGAGGATGAAGCCTTTTTTTGGCAGTTCAAACCCTTGGTCCATTCAAGGGTGAGTTCTTTTGCAAAATTTTCTCAAGGGTTGATCCAAACCTTTGATGGAGAGAGGACAAAGGAAGAGAGAGTCACACCACCATGGGAGGAGGTTTGCACCAATGTTGCTACAGCTTTGGAGGAACAGCCTTCTACATCTATGGATGAGGTAGCCATGGAATTGGAGGAGAATATTGCTGCAGCCTCACAAGAAGATCCCAAGATCCACCGAGGTATGAGTGAAGTTCCACTTTTCATTTCAACAAATAATTTAAAGGAATGTGAAAACTCACATGTATAGGTCCAAGGATCCACACACTTTGATATTTTAGAGCACCATGATTTCACTATGCTGTGCAAAGCATTGAAGGAGGAGATGAACTCGCATCCTCATACATCTTGGTTGAGTTGCATTTAGCCATTGTGGTTGGAGTGTGGACTTCTGGAGGATGAAGTGAACCATGATACCCTCATGATAAACAATGAAGCAAATTTTGAACCGGAGGATGAAACAACTGCTACACCATTGGAGGAATTAGAACTGTTGTTAAACATTAATTCAGAGTAGAGTTTAATTCCATCACATTTTAATTATCATGGATTCAATACAGTCATGAGTGAGAGGTCTCTTTTAGGAGGTCTCCAAGGAGCTGCATTCCAATCTTCCACAGAATGCAAGAGAGGTGATTTGGTTTGGGAGAAGGGTAGCCCTCATGGGAGGAGTACCAAAGAAGGAAGAAGGAGAGGATATCCCCAAGGAGCTAAGTGGGTGTGTATGAGAAGCAAGAGGCTGATTTTCCACTTGAAAATATATGATACCGGGCAGCAAGAGGCTTGGCTGTGTTGGCTTCTCTTGAAGAAGTTTGGGCATCACTTGGTGTACCCTTTTTACAGGAGGGTGGGAGTAGGGAAGAGGTGGCAGGATGTCTACATGATTAAGAAACAAAGAGTACGGATAAATGGAGCTTATATGACATATATATCAGTCGTGATACCTTCATCACATGAGTTACATGATGTGAACGTGAGGAGGCAGCAAGCACTTGGATTGCTTGGACTATCTTGGAGAGAGCACAACCAGATTTGCTCTCATATGATAAGTGGTGTTGCTGGAGTAGAGGAGGGCACTATCATAGTGAAAAGGGGCTACTCCTTGGCTTGGATTGATCAGGAGGAATTTCCACCTTGGGAGGTGCTTCATATCTGTAGCAGCATCACCGGAGTAGTCTTTGACAAGGAGCATGTCAAAAGACAAAGATTGGCATGGGCAAGGGCCTTTTTACATGAACCCATAGCGTTGAAACTTGGGAGAAGAGACACATACATGGATAGATATATCATCTTAATCCCAGACTATGGTAAGAGCCTTGTGTTTACATCTACTAATTTCCATTCTCTTATCATTATGTTGCAGTGCATGGTTCCTCAAAGGGGCAGATTTTTCATGTTGCTCCATGAGAAAAGTTGGGCCAAACCATATGATGGAGACAACCATATTTCACATGGCCTTGGGAAAATGGTTTTCCATTCTACACATTTTTATATAATTCATATGATTAGCATTTTATTTCAAAACATTTTTCCTCGTACATTTCTAGAGCAGCAGTTTGCAGAACTGCATTATGCACCCTTAGGAGACAGTTCGTACTTTCCAACACCATATGAAACCATTAGTAATCCCCCTATTTTATTGTTGATCATGATTATATTTGCTCTTATTTTTAATATTATTATTGGAAGCATGATCGGAATATTGACATGTGAGCTTGGTGTGTCCTTGAGGGAAGATGATTCCCACAGTTTATGCATGGCATGTTCTAAGGGGAACATGAGGAGAGAGATGGCCACCACAGCGAATTATTTGCCTTATTTTGAGGTGGGCCATGAGTTAGATGATGATGTTCATATATTATATGTATATGGGCATGTATTTGGTTTTGTATTGCTGATTCACTCATCTATTTACTTTTCAGTAGTAGAGGTGATATTTTCTGTACAGTGCTTACCATGTTATTTTCTGTAGCCGCAGTGGTTGAGGTTGCGTTGTACCCATATGGGAAATTGGTTGTACCTTGTTGCACATGGTATAACCTACAAAAAACATGTAATTGGGGTATTCTATGATGATCATGTCCTACTCATCATGGATGGAATATCTTGGGCTAGCTAGATTATCATTGATGGAGGAGAAATCCTTGGAGGATTGCTCTTCATTTTGCCACTTGAGGGAAATAATTTTGCAGCCAATGATCAGCACACACACTAAAATTATGATAAGTGGAGAGAAGGACATCATGGGGCAAGATATGGGGCTTTCCATATTCAAATTTGCAGCCCACCTTCACTTCCGGAGCTCAAGGTGGAGAGAGATTTCTATGAGTTGCCATGTTGGGAGGAAACTTATGTTGTATGGATGATTGCTTGGGGATGGGAGATTCATATGGGGATGATGAGTCCCATTATACATCAGATCTCCTGCCTCAAGGAGGCCCTTAGACAGCCCATTGTTTCCTTCAAGGATATCTGTTTCTACATGATAGCTATTTGGGGATGTTCACCAATGGCTAGATTGCATATGTTGGAGGGACAACTTGGAGACTTGATTGATGATATGGCATCCTTTTCTTGCAGGATTTTATCATGCATGGATGCTACAGGAAAATTAAATAAATCATTCTATCCTTGTACTTGCTTGAGGAAAAGAAATCTTTGAGAGGGGAGGACTGTCATATTCCAAAACTTTGTGGAATATTAATTTTTGACATTTGCACTTAGGAGATGAATAAAATGGGTAGGAGACCCACTCATTTTACCTATAGGGAATAAAACTCCTCTTAGCATGAAAGGGGATCACTTTTAGAGATATATTTCACACCTCCATGTGTGAAAGGGGGCTATTGCAAGAAGGCCAGATCAAGTTTGACCAAGTCAAACTACACAGTAGCATGAGGTGGAAAGCACATTGTGGGACAGCGCAGTGGGATAAAGAGGGAAGTTTCTAGAGGATGGAAACCCTAATGAGTGGGGTCCATTGAGAGGGAGTTGATATTGTTTAAAAGGAGCGCAAGGTATCCATTGAAACTCATCTTGAGTATTATTCATCTTTGGTCCTTTCGACTTGCTGCAACTTCTTGCTGCTTCGCAAGATTTGCCGGGAAATTCCTGTTTAGGATTTCCTCTCCTTCTTGAGTAGCTCTTGGAGGATTTTATTCCATTCCCCATATTCAGACATTGAGTTCAATCATCATCCTTCTTCATCAGCATAGTTTCAGCTAGATATTGTGCATTGTTGTTGGGTGTTGCTAGGGAGGTTTCCTACAACACCATCCTTGGCTATTTTTTCAGAGGAGGGAGCTTCCATCCATTTGGGAGATCAGAAAAGGAGGTTCATGAGCTTATTCCACCATATTTGGCACCAAGCCAACCACTTACCATCAATAGCAGTGCAGTCCCTCTATTAGACAATGTTATTCTTGGAGAGCATTTGCTGTGAGGGATTAGCAAACATTTGGAGGGTGAGATCTTAGGTGAAAGGATTAGCCTTTCACTTAATATTTCCATTGGAGGAGGCCATTTCAGATTTTAGATCATATTCAACCATCTCCTCCTATTTTTTTATGAGTTGCTACTACCCAGCAACTCCGACATTATTGTATTTGCCATTTTGTACATGGGGTTGAGAGCTTGCTCCCCCTCATTTCTTGAGCTATCATTGACATATTATTGTATTTTCATATTATATGTTGCAGTGCCTTCTATTGACAGCGCTGTCATAACTAGGTAATGTTCATATAGCAGTGTTTTGTCACATTTGGTGTACATGTCTTATTGAGGCTTTCATTGCCTAGCTTGAGTGATTGATTCCTCAAAGAATTGTACTCTATTGCTTCTATATTATACATTGTTCAGATATTTGCATATTCATGTGTCATGGCTCATTAAAATAACGCTGATAATTCCGTGTATGTTCATACATTGTTGCAGCCCCATTGCCTGGGCAATTTTTGAAGGGAACTAGGTGTGGGAGGCTTGTCTCACCACCCTAGAAGGATTTATTTGATCCCAATTCTTGGATTTTGGTCTTAGACACATTGGCCTAAGGGATCTAGGTCTTGGTATCAAATCCTCCTGCCTCCATTTCTGGAAAATGTGTTTTCCAGCCATGAATTGCTATCTATTCCTAAAAAGGGATATTACAGACTGGGAATTTTTACGCCTACAACAATAAAAATAAAATTCCATCAAGCAAGATAATAAGGATAATAAATTGTCGCCAAAGTAATATGGTCCTTATAAGGTGTTGCAAAATATTGGTACTATGGCATACAAATTGGAGCTTCCTCCTTCTTCACGAGTGCATCCAGTTTTCATGTTTTATGCTTAAATAAGGTTATAGGGGACAAAATTCCAGTTCAAAAAATATTGCCAAAACTTGATGAGGAAGGAAAAACCATATTGGAACCTAAAGCAGTCATGGAAATAAGAACTCGACAACTATGAAATCAATCAATTTCAGAGTATCTCATCAGATGGAAGAACTTACCCACTGAAGATTCTTTTTGGGAGGATGAGAATTTTATACAGAAGCACCCAAAGCTACTCAAGCATTGAGGACAACACTTTTTTGGAGAGGAGCATGTTAGGTCCCTATATTACTACTATAGTCCCTTATTGTTGTTAGTGTAACCCCATTATTTTTATTGTTGTACCCTTGTAACCCCCATATTGTTATTATTGTGCCCTTACATTATTATTGTTAGGTCGAACAGGATTACATTGTGTCCCCATGGACTCATATATATAGAAAGCGGGTTTTTGTCATTTGTATCATCCAAGAATTGTTAATTTATTTAATGTATTGGAGGTTTCCCCCTAAAAGTGGCTTATTTCTAAGGCGTTGATCTATCTTTTATTTTATTTTTAGAGCTAGTTTCATAACGAGACAAGAAACATTCAGGCATTGTGAAGTTACAGCAAACGTGGCCGATATTAATTAACTCGGAAGAAGTTAAATCTCTTATTTCTGAAAAAAAATTAAAGTATAGCCAAAATTTTAATAGCAACACTAAGATTTTAGAGTAGAAATGTAGAAATGGAAAATATATTTTAAAAATAGTTGTTATGTACCCTGTATATATGCAACGAGAAAAAACATGCAAAAGCGGATGCTGGATTCTCTGAGCAGAGAAGAGCCATTAATAAAAATGAAGAAAATCATTTAACAAAATATTGAGATAGCATTTACAATCTGAGGGTTACAACTATACCCAGGAAAAAAATAAGTTTAATGAAAACATGGAGGGGCAAGGTAATGCCAAGAGGATATATGAGTGTGAGAGAGGTCTTTCTCCTCACGCTCTGAGTCCTCCACATGAATTCAACCAATGACGCATTAGAAAACCATAATTTTAGATATAACAAATCTACAAATATGGACAGATATAAACCAGAAATTGCATTGATTGCAAAAAGTTGGAATATAATTCCCAACCAAAATGGAATGGTATTCAAAGGCATGACCGTATTTTAGAACTACATTAATTGATTAAGTTCCTTACTTTCTATGTTGGAGGAATTGTTACCATTCAATTTTTCAAGACATGATACAAGAATGACAATGGTTTTCTATGGAGGATGAAAAGTTCTTGGAATGAAAACCAAGATTGCAACCATGTGCAAAAAATGAGTATTAGTTGTAGAGAAAAAGTGTTAAAATAAAATTAACAATTTGAAACACAAATCGAAACCCTGAAATTCTTAGAGACCTGTGATTGTAAAACTATATAATAAAAATTGAGTCATTACCTAAGAAGTATCATGTGATTGAAGCACTCATAATCTCTACATCATAAGCTTGGCTTTACAAAATAAGTTAACCGAAATCCCCTTGAAGCAGAATGACTGTTGTGTAACCAAAGCTGAACAACAAAGCTAAAAGGAGGAATAGAGCTAAAACAGGGCTGATGAAGAATAACCCTAACCACAAATACGACGAAACCTCAAACATCAATGTGGAATACATCCAATGGCGGAGATTAAATGGGTATCCGAAAGGTTAAATTGGTATATAAAGAGCCATGTGATGGATTTAATAATAGAAATACCACTGATAAATACAAAAAAATCCTTAGACGATAATAAAAATCAGAGATCAGATTTGCAACCAAACGAAACCAGAGTTCATTATGTAACTGATAAATGCACAATTGGTTATGTGATAGTTGATAATTCACGTAGAGGATTACGTGGTTTATAAGAGCCTTAAAAATTACATATGTGCCTCTCTGGTAAACTATTAGTCCACGTAGGACTAAGGATGATTACGTGGAAGGTTCAACTCCAACGAGAGCATTTAAATACAAAGAGTTGTAAAATTGAAACGAATGTTTCATGTATGAGCTATCTGGGAGAAGGATTATAGTTACATAGGGTGTAACGTAGGAATTAAAGAAGTGTGATAAATATGACTAAAGTCCAAAATGAGGTAAATTGACAAATAAACCACTTATGGATAGAACATAGGTAGGCGGGTAATTTAGAAAAGAAATCATATAGTAAAGGTTAAGAAGATAACCTTAACCCAAAATTATAATTAGAAATTGAGGGGAGTTGGTAATTTACAATGAATGAAATATAAAGAGGGATGAGGCAATATCTCTTTGGGCTAATATCATAATAAGGAGATTCCATTAGTTAAAGCATAATATTAAAATATTATTATGCTATAAACAATATAAGAAATCTTGATCATGTTTAGTGACACAAGGCAGTAAGAAACTTTAGTAATATAACTTATAATAAAGCTAATTGATGATAAGTATTGAACTTGAATTTGAAAATAATTAAACAAGAGTACAACAAACCTTAAATAAACTAGATGGTTTCGTCAAAATGTGACAAAATACATTAATGTCGTTGTATGTACTTAGTATCTAACCCATAAATAGAAAAAAAATTGTGGAAGAAGAGTTTCTACAGTGCAGCTGTGGTACTCTTTCCAACAAATCTCCCTCAACCGACACTTATTCAGGGATAAAAGGCATAAATATATTGAACTTCACCAAGTCTAGATCCTTTGAGAGCTTGGCTATGTCAGCCTTCTTCGTAGCAGATATTGTGGCAACATAGAGGCAGGTTCCTCAACATCTTCCTTGATATCCTTATAACCTTTGGGTAGAACATCTCCCTCTTGATATTCCTCAACCTCGATAGGTTGCTCTTGTCCATCTTGCATCATCGAATGAATGTGTTGATGTCGACAGAAGGAGGTCCACAATAGGTGAGGCAATGAGGAATCCTCAACTAAGACACGAGGGATAATAGTAGAGCAACTGATGGACTCACAAGAGGGATGATGATGGAATGTGGGGGATACTGAGTAGTGAACAGATGACTTCCCATGTCAGAGCATAAAAAAAAAATTGGATGACCTGGTAATGACTGCCTCCACTCCCGAGGGGATGAGGGACAATATGACTGGAGGCCAAAACGAACGACACGAGAGAGGGACAAGGCATAAATGCATGGAATATTGTAACAAGAGGCAAAGGGACTTGGGGCAGATGGCATGAATGCAATGGTGACTCAACTAGGATGCTTTGATCAAGGGTGACTTGATGGGGCTGCCACAGAGAATAGGCCTAGTGGGGACCATAAAGTCATGAGAAAAAGATTACTCATGACAAAAATCAACACACACGTTGACAAGTAAGAAGGCATAGTGCAGCCCCAAGTACGAGTAGTGAAAGTGACGAAGTGACCATTCTTGGAAAAATGGCTTTTGGGTGAACTATCAAATCACCAAAAAAAAAGATACACATTTTAGTGCCCAGTAAGAGATTTGCAGTGGTGTTGACGGTTCATCAAATCAAGCTACGACCTGGTCACAATTGGTAAAATAAAAATTAGGGTCTCTCTTTTAATGGAGTGATTTCCCTCCAATTTGATTCATTTGAAAGTGTAGCGGTGGTGAATGTGGAGAGGAGGAAAAGGCCCTAAATATTGCGGTGATCATAGCCAACAAACTGACCATTGGAATCAAGATCCTTCAGTTTTTGGTAGGTGGCCTAGCCTTACACTTCAGTTTTAGTGGTTTATATTTTTATATTAGGTGTCTCGCGCCCACGAAAAACACTCTGCCCATTGTCATGACCGGCTTGCACTTCCTTGGCCCTGTACTGCGAGTCACATTTTTCAGTGAGAAAAATTGTGAGCTCGCAGATAAAGGGCTGGGAAAATGCGAGCTGCCAAAAAGTTGGGGTTGGTCATTTTTTTGGCTGGGGACAACGACTTGATGTTTCATGATGCAGTTTTTCCTTTCTCTGTGCTGACCATAATGTTGGGTTTGTGCAGGTATGGAAGAGTTAAAGATAAACTAGAGAGAGAGAGAGATTTGGATGCACTTCGTTTTGAGACCCAAGGGAATCAAGTGGTCTGAGGCGCATGGGTGAGATACGAGGTTTTGAAGTTGGTTTGGAACACATTGATGAGGGTAGGGGAGCTGTTGTTATCTAGGATAGCCAGCTACTAGGCCCGAGACCTGGAGGTCTTTGTAGTGCATGGGAATCAGATCGAGTTGAATATATAGGACATCTATTTCCTGATGTAATATCCCTAATTAAGAATCATAAAACTCTGATACCATTGTAATATTCCCAATTAGTGAATGCAGCAATACATGAACACAAAATGGAATAGCTATGATAAATAAAATCATAAAATGTGTATGTGATAAATAGCCATCATATTATAATCACAGCAGCAAAATTATATCTTCGTACATGGTATCCAAGTGGGGAAAAGTAGCAATATGGAACATGAAAACGTTATTCCCAAGAAATTTTGTTTTAATAAGGGGAAATAACACTTGTATCCCTTATAATATATATTATGGCCTCCACATACAAAATAGGATCAGAAACAAATCTCTTTTTATAAGTTAAACAGATCTCCCGGCCTCAAACTAATTTAAAAGCACCCAAACCCCATGACCTGGACTATGCAGAATTAATGAAGCACATGATAGCATTATTATATAAGGGTGTCTACAAAATCATGATATGAAATCATAGATCTAGAGCTTTATTGAACAATATGCTAAGGAAACAGAGATCTGGCCTCCTTAATACATTATGAAAATGACCCAGAAAGGGTTTCTTGAGAGCATGAGTACAAAAGAGAAGATCTAAATATTCAGCTATAAAATAATGTAGTCTTACTACAACATTACATACTTCTAGCTGAATAATGGAATAGAGGGATGTGAATCCCTTCTTCTAGCTTTCCCAGAGAAAGGGTTGTAATATTTCCAATTAGGGAATGCAACAATACGTGAACACAAACTGGAATAGTAGTGATAAATAAACTAATAAAATTTGTATGGGAAATATCCATCATATTATAATCACAACAACAAAATTATGTCTTCGTACATGGTCTCCAAGTGGGGAAAAGCAGCAATATGGACCATGAAAATGTTATTCCTAGGAAATTACATTGTAATAAGGGGAAATAACACTTGTATCCCTTAGAATATATATTATGTCCTCCACATACAAAAAATTATCATAAACAAATTTCTTTTGATAATTTAAACAGATCTCCCAACCTCAAAATGATTTAAAAACACCCAAACCCCATGACTTAGACTATGAAAAATTACTAAAGCACGTGATAGCATTATTCTATAAGGGTTTCTACAACATCATGATAGGAAATCATAGATATGGAGCTTTATTGAACAATATGCTAAGAAAACAGAGATCTGGCCTCCTTAATACAATATGAAAATGAGTCGGCAAGGGTTTATTGAGAGCATGACTACAAAAGATCAGATCTAAATATTTAGCTATGAAATAATGCATTTTTACTACAAAATTACATACTTATAGCTGAATAATACAATAGAGGGATGTGAATCCCTTCTTCTATCTTTTCAGGAGAAGGGTTGACCCTTTCTCTAGGAAACTACCTCAAGAACAAGTGCTTAAACCCTGTTGTTGCAGCTCTATGGAAAACCACGCAGTTCTTGAAAGGGACTACACTATAGGAGATGAGTAATACTTTGGCCAAGTGCCAATATGTGAAATGAGACTAGAAATATTCCTAGCTGATCTCTCAAGGGAAGGAAGGCTCCCTCTACTGAGAAACAATCTCGGAAGTGGTGTTATCAACCCTCCACTGCAACACCCTGCAACACAACACTATTCTCTACATAAATAAAATTGTGACTGAAGAATGATGCTTGGCCTCAAGCCTTGATGAGGAAGAATTCAGTATAATTCTCTCCCAAGAGGCCTCTCAAGGGAAGAGGTGGGATTCCCACTCGGGAACACCCTGTGTTAAAAAACACTGCAACCCTGCTAAATAGCAAGAGGAAGCCAAGTATAAGCAGACCAATATCAAATGATAATCTAAAAACATCAATAACAAAGGTTCCCATCATCTCCATATATAACAAGTGAACCTCTCCATATTGGGTCCCATCCATATTTGCCACCAAGCTCGTGCAAGTTGTTCTCCACTAAAACTACGTTGTACATCAAGGAGATTCAATGCATCTAGATATCGCTGTTGACTTGGTCAAAGTTGATTGAATCAACATGATCCAATCCATGTTCACACCCAAAGGTTCTTAATCTAGCTGCTTATTCTCCCTCTTTTCACATTAGGAGTGTCATTATTCCTTCTAAAGGGGTTTATGGGCCTCCTTTCCCATTTATTCACCTACACAGTGATAATACCAACTATAATATTCCATTTAGATGAAGGGTAAATTTTTGGAATATATAGTCCACCCCTAAAAAATGTTGCTTGTCCTCAAGCAACTATAAAGGTGGAGAAAAATTCCCCCGTTGCTCTTCTTCTAGCCTTCTCATCAATAGTTCCCACCACTGCTCAAAACAATCTACAATAAATCTGCCCTCCAATGTTTCCTCGCATGTAAAACCAAAGGGCTCACATCATGAAAAAGTGGAAGGTGTAAGTGGAAACCTTCTTGCTTTCCAATGGCCTTCTCAAGGTAGGAGTGATGGCAAAGATGGGGAATCTCGTTCCCAATGAGTGACTCCCTCACCCATGCTATTATCCAAATGAAATGAGCCATTCTAGGTAGCTCATCGAAGAAATCATCAATCCCGGTTTGTGCAATGTACTGGGGCTGCATGGAGAGATTATATTTTTCCATCCAAGTTGTTTCTCTCTCCATTTATGGTAAGTATTGGGTTGTTGCTGATCTTGGGCTGAAATGACATGGCCTCCAACGATGGCCAAAGTTACCCCACCAAACAATTCAGCCCTGAAGTGCCTCCTCCAAGAACTCAAGTTCTTCAAATGGCTCCTCACATATGAGGGAAAGAGGTGTGATATGGAAATCATGGTTTGCCCATTGCTTCTCCTGAAACATACAATATGTAAAGTAGGGAGAATCATACTCCCAATGGGCATCTCCAAATCATATCCCACTCACCAAACAAATCTCCCCATGAACATAAAAATATCAGTAATACATGGAAGCAAAAACCAATGGAAACAAGTTGTCATATGACAACTAGAAAGTGGATCAAGGCCCCACACATGGAACCAGTGCAGGGCATCTCTTTCCTGCCTAAAAAAAAATTATAAAAAGTGCTTTCCCAGCCACTTTTTTGCTACCACAATCATCCCATAAGATGGAACCATGAATATACAATGTGGTGTCAATGGTTCACACTGAGAATCATGTGGCTTCCCCCACAAATCACCAATAGGATAGCCAATCTCAATGCTACATTTGGACTCAATTACACCATAATATAATGTATAATAAGGAAAGTCCCTCCTAAATACAACATGCTACTCATACAGAGTAAAGAAGTGCAAATCATGATGAACAATTGTACCTTCTCTACCATGTACTTTGGTCCTTGAGCTGAAATGGATCAACTGAAAATGCTCCCTCATCCCCAATGAGTAGGGAAGTGGTTGTACCAACCTCTCCATCATCATCTAGGCTATGCATCTCTCCATATGCTGAAATATATCATGCTAGATGCCCTCCCAAGTGAACTTATCAATCAAATAATAATATGTATCAAAGTGCATAGAAAGGAAGTCCTCATTTGCTGCATGTAGCAGCTTCTCCTTGAGCTCAGAAGCTCTAGTCAAGAAGAATATACCATAAGAATAGATGATCACATCGTCCACCATATATCTATCATCTCACTCCGGGTCATCAAGAATCATGCAGGCACCAAGATCCTCGGAGTACTCTACCAAAAGTTGAGACCTCCAATATGGGTCAATCTTTCCCAGAGACAGCACTGATGATCTGAAATGTGAAGCTTCCCACATGCTGTTGTCTACTCCTTTGACATCCCCCATCCCAAAGTCATCCTCCAAAGAGCTTCCATTCCCATCATGCAACTGCTCATGCTCAAGTAGAAGTGGTGACTTTTGGAAGTTGGCCTCCCATGAGAAGCTACCATCCAAAAAGAACCTCCTGATCTTGGCCAATGAAAGCATGAGTGGCCTCCATCTACTCCAATGTATGGAGGATCCCTTCCTCAAAGGAATTACCCTTTATTTCTCCAAATCCATGGAGTAGCTCCCTCGCACCATTAAGGTGCCATCCTCCATCACTGCAACAACTTCTTTTAGCGCAGTATATTTAGCGAGAGCGGGTAATGCTAAAAATGGGAGAATGTCTCCCTCCTCCTTGAGTCTATCCCCAACTCTCTGCATTATACTATACCCCTCTGGGATCTAAGAGTGGTGAACCAACTGTGAAGATGTCTCTCACCAACTCTAGATCTAGTGGCCTCCTAGGTGGAATTCCCGCATGCAGTGAGACATCAAAATCTAAAGTAGACTGTATATATGAGTGGACTAATTTTTCCCTCATTTCACTGTGCAATACAGTCTCCTTCTTTTGTGCAGAAACCTCATGAAATAGATAAGGGTGAATGCTCATCATCCCTTGATGTTTATCCTTCTCTTCCTCCATATCACAATCCACAAAATTTGATGCATGCTTCTTCGAAATTGTGCTTTGGTTCCCACATGTTAGATCATTTGGAACTCCTTGCAAAGACATAATGGCTCCCCTAATAGAAGAAATGGTTGCCTTCCCATCTCCATGTGGTGACGGATCTCCTCCTAATGGTACAATTCTCTTAGCTCTTCTTTTCTCATCCTCTTCATCGATATGTGATAATGCCTCATCATCAATGAGAGACCCTTGATCTTGGTCTTCCCTTGAAGGAGGAACCTCCATGTCTTCATCTATAGAATAGGGCTCTTCAAGAAGTGGGGATCTTTCCCTTGGCAAGGTATCATGCATGTTTCTATCCCCTTCAACAAAATTATGGAGTGGAGTTGGCAAAAAAAATCTCTCCAACTCATGCAAAGGTTTTGAGTTTTTGGGTTCAACAAGAGATGTTTTACAATGTTTAAGATCAAATCTCCTTGCTAATTTCCTAGTGAACCCTACATAAGTGTTTATAGTTTCATGATAAAATGAAGCTTAACTATAAAACCACCAATAATGGGCCATACCTTTGAGGTGCAGCGCTGCTACTCTAATGGCCTCCCTTTCTGAAACTTGGTGTAGCTAAAAATAGGAATCTAGCTCCTTCACCAAAGCCTTGGTTGTGCACTTTGCTGATCCATCAAAGTTAGATAGAAATATTCTACCTCTCCTTCTTCTATTATGGTTGCTAGATCTTCTCTCTTCCTTGAGTTGGAAAAACACTTGGAAGTCCAAGTGCTCTTTGAATCTCCTTGATTAAGAATCATACTCCTAAATATAGTTACTTAAGGTCTCCTCCCTTGGTGCATCTTCCTCCTCCATCCTTCTTACAGTGAATGTGGGCAATAAACTGCGTCGTTGATCTGCACGTGTGGCTGAATTTCCACACTGATCATGTGAATATCTAGGGCTTTCTTCACTTTCAATACCCCTTGGAATTTTTCTTCACTTCTCCTCTTTCATCTCCTTGATATCTTCCTTGATATTTTTCATAGTTTGGAAAAGAAGCTGGGAGATCCTCTCTTCCTTCATTTCCCCAAAAAATGGAGTATTTCCTTTGTTTATTCTGTACATATTCTCTTTTATGTGCGAATAAGATTCTCCTTCTAATGAAATAATTTCTTGAATGCACAGGCTGAGCCAAGATTATTCTCTGATACCACTGTAATATACCCAATTAAGAATCATACAACTTCGATACAACTGTAATATTCCCAATTATGGAATGCAACAATACATGAACCCAAACTAGAATAGAAGTGATAAATAAACTCATAAAATTTGTATGGGACACATAGCCATCATATTATAATCACAGTGGCAAAATTATCTCTTCATACATGGTCTCCGAGTGGGGAAAAGTAGCAATATGGACCATGAAAACATTATTCCCAGGATATTACGCTGTAATAAGGGGAAATATCACTTTGATCCCTTAGCATATAGATGATGGCCTCCACATACAAAAGAGATTAGAAAAAAATCTCTTTTGATAAGTTAAACAGATCTCCCGACCTCAAAATGATTTAAAAACACCCAAACCCCATGACTTAGACTATGCAAAATTACTGAAGCATGTGATAGAATTATTATATAAGGTTTTTTGAAACATCATGATAGGAAATCATATATATGGAGCTTTATTGAACAATATTCTAAGAAAACAGAGATCTGGCCTCCTTAATACATTATGAAAATCACCCAGCAAGGGTTTATTGAGAGCATGAGTACAAAAGAGCATATCTAAATTTTCAGCTCTGAAATAATGCATTCCTACTACAACATTACATACTTCTAGCTGAATAATAAAATAGAGGGATGTGAATCCCTTCTTCTATCTTTTTAGGAGAAGGGTTGGCCCTTTCTCTAGGAAACTACCTCAAGAACAAGGGCTTAAAAACTGATGTTGAAGCTTTATGGAAAATGACATAGTTCCTGCAAGGGAATACACTGCAGGAGATGAGTAATACTTTGGCCAAGTGCCAAGATGTGAAATGAGCCCAGAAATATTTCTAGCTGATCTCTCAAGAGAAGGAAGACTCCCTCTACTGAGAAACAATCTCGGAAATGGTGTTATCAATCCTCCACTACAACACCCTGCAACAAAAAGCTATTCTCTACATAAATAACACTGTGAATGAAGACTGATGCTTGGCCTCAAGCCTTGATGAGGAAGAATTTAGTACAATGCTCTCCCAAGAGGCCTCTCAAGGGAAGAGGTGGGATTCCCACTCAGGAACACCTGGTGCTAAACAGCACTGTAACCGTACTAAACAGCAAGAGGAAGCCAAGTATAAGCAGACCAATATCAAATGATAATCTAAAAACATGAGTAACAAAGGTTCCCATCCTCTCCATACATAACAAGTGAACCTCTCCATATTGAGTCCCATCCGTATTTGCCACCAAGCTTTTTCAAGTTGTCCTCCACTAAAATTGTGTTGTACATCAAGGAGATTCAATGCATCTAGATAGCGTTGTTGAGATGGTCAAAGTTGACTGAATCAACATGATCCAATCCTTGTTCACTCCCAAAGGTGCTTAATCGAGGTGCTTATTCTCCCTCTTTTCACATTAGGAGTGTCATTATTCCTTCTAAAGGGTTTTATGGGCCTCCTTACCCATTTATTCACCTACACAGTGATAAGACCAACTATAATTTTCCATTTAGATGAAGGATAAATTTTTGGAATATTACACCTAACCAGTCTCCTGCTATTGTGGGTGGTTAGAGATATCTAGCCAGTGTTACCATGGGGGCAGAATATATCATAGTCTGTATAATGCCACTGCCGACAAGATTTTTGTGTCAATGACACAGTTATATTGATTGGTGATCTAGTCATGTTGGAGATGCGGACTATTATCTTAGCAGTACTTCAGATCTTGGGCAACCAGATGTTCTACTACATCAATCGGGGGCAGATTATGTTAGTCCATAGTGTAGTGAGGGGGATCAACTATGGGTAGGCCCAGATGTTGTTGGTGTCGTTGAAACGAAATTTGTTTCTTTGCAAGAAACATGTGAACTATCGTTATGCGTCTGTTATAATGTTGTTGTCATTCTTCTTCGATAAGATGGCCACACTTCAGCCTCATGTACATATCTAGAGTGGGGGCCCACGAGAGCCCATGATGCATCGCACAATGCAGCTACTATAAATAGGAGGAGGCGAGGGAGTCAGGCTATTGTTCCAACCCGAGTTCTTTGCATATTGGTATCATATGCCATTGCATATAGATGACCATCCATACAATGGGATTCAATTTCATAATGAACCCAACTTGTCACTTTTGTTGGTTCGAGAATGGGGACCATATGCTAAGTGATAGTTTCTATATTTAATGATGCATTTTAAAATTTTTATAATATGTATGTTGTATTGTTTTATTAATTTTGGTGTGAATATATAGCACCAGTGAAACCGATAGGGTATATGGGACGACCCACAACGCCAGAGGTTGTAGAGTCTAGTGCATCTAGAGGAGCTTATGGACAGGAATTATAGGATCGTCTAGAGGATATCCACCGCAAATGTGATTTATTGATGACCTAGGTATCCGAGCACAGTTCACATGATATTGATGACCGTTACATTCAGGCATGTGTCGAGTTACCCTCAGAGTGGCGAGGTGCCATGCAATGCATGCTGATGGTCAAGAAGGCTATGTGGAATCTGAAAGCTACTGGAGTCGAGCCATTGGCTCAGGACCCTCTAGATAGTGATTAGATTTAGGGGCATGTGGGGCCCCCATTTTATGGTTTGGAACATGCTATGAGCATTTCATATGTATTAGTGTAGTGGAATCCAAAACATTTATGATTTTTTCAATCCATATGGTGGATATGCATCTTTTATATTTATGATGAGTATATGGTTCACCATTTGTTTTATGATTAGTGTCTTGTGTTAAATGGATGTGATAAGGTCTAATATAGAATACTGTTTGCAATGCCCTCTACACAGTGATTTTGGGCTCTACGTACATGACTAAATGTAATGGTTTCAAATTCACACACTAAGAACTTCACTCGTAAATATCTGCTAAAAAGGACACGGTTATTCAAACGATACACACCATTTGATTGCATGAAAAGTAAGAAGGAATCAAAATGAACATGAAGATGAAGGATGTAATGATCAAGGGCATCAACTAACAAACCTATCACTGCATCATATTCGAGCTAACTATTGGTGGAAGATCCAATACATACACCATTCGAAATGACTAATGAATGCATGGGGTAAAAAATGGTTCAAGTTGCGAAGGCTAGATTCTGGGAGAAGCGACTTTCACCATCGGCATAGACAATGCACGGTGTGGATGATGGATCCATCTGAAATGCGGCACAAGATAACAAATTTGACTATGATGAACAATGAAAGCAACCTGAATGCATGGCAGAAATAAAACACACAACTTGATAGGGTATGTTTTGTGTAAAATTTCCATGCCCTGCACACTGATTAAGGATATGGTCAATAAATGGTGTAGGGATGTTGTATTTGGGACAAGATTTTTTTAGGTTACACAATTAAATACAGACACAGATGGTGCATTTTTTCTTGAGAATGGGATAGGTTAGAAACCCAATTGGTGTATTCAATGGGACAGATAAAACCATCTTGCTTGAGCTTATCAATTTCGGATTTGATACCCTCTCGTCTGGAAGGATTAATGGCTCTCAAATTTTTACGGACAGGATTGGCATCAGGTCATGTATCGATATTGTGTTCGATAATGATGGGATCAAGTTCGGGCATCACTGAATAAGACCAGGAAAAAATTTCATGGAATTCCTTGAGTAGCTTGGCGTAAGCATCAATTTCTTATGTGGTGCAATGTGCCCCCAAGGTAATTTTTTCTTTTACCCATGGTTTATTGGAAATGTTAATTTTAATGGTAGGAGAGATGTTGGCCATATTTCCTTCTTCGAAAGCATCTGGTGCAGGAATGGGATTTAGAAACCAATCGACCTCATCATGGATTATGTCTTTTGATTCCACAACATATCGGTTATGGGATTGCTGCAAAAGGAAGCACACATGGTGGTGCATATCATCACAGGGAAAGTCAAGGGTAGTCATTGCTTCCATAGTGTATTCACTAGAATGAACGATGGGGGACTAGCAGAAGAAATACCACATGACATGACGAGGCTACCCGACGCATCATCATAACAAACATGGTTCACATATGCATCACTACGGATGGTAGACGAACATCTAGTAGATGAAACATCTACCGATGTTGAGCCGAGGGTGATCGCCGAAAAAGTTTCAGTCAAAATAGAAAAGGACGCCCCTGAGGGGTCTTCCACCTTGGATCTCATGGATTATGAAAAATAATGAATAGTGGCCAAAGGTTCTGTCATCTCAATATCAAGGGGAGGTATCACAATTGGTGCAAAAATTTCGTTTGGTTCTACCGAAGGAAAACACACAAGTAGAGAAGTATAGGAATGACTACGAGCAACCTATATTTCGCAAAAAAGATCAAGGGTGTCACGAAAGTCCTTAAGATGGGGACAATGGTGAGAATAGTGGCCATAAAGATAACACAAAGCACAAGGGGGGTTTGTGCAAAACAATTTGAGTTTCTATTTGAATCGGGTAAGGTGACATGGACCTTCGGGTTATCGGATTTAGGAAACATCTTGTTGACCATGGGTTTGAGATGAGGAAGTTCAACACAACTATTAATGGCATGTCTAAGAAAATCATACAAAGTGCAGGGAGGTGATCACTTTAGAAACTTAGGAGGATTAGGAGTTGTTTGGTTGGGGTTGTCCTTAGGTTCCTTCTTTTTATATTTACCCCTCTCACCAGATTCTTTCAGAACTCAAGTATATTCCTATTGAGGTGGCTAAGGAACTAAATCAAAGGGAGAGCTCATAGCGACCAGTTGGACCAGGGTAAAAGTAGTATAATTTTTAAGCTTGCTAGGTATGGTATTGGCTAGGGGATTGATGTAACAGACATGGATCCCCATGGTCAAATTAGGAAGTCCCAACGTAGCCATAATAGGCACTAAAAAAACTCAGGGCGGGGAGCTAGAAATGATATCTACCTAGAATGTTAATGGCCTTGAGGAATGGATCCCAAGTGATTAAGGCTTGGGGGAACCATTCCTAGTTGAAAAGGAGTGAAAGAGATACCTGAAGAAGAAGAAGGCCCTGAAGGTTGGGTCGAGTGACTACCAACAAGTGGTGGAGGCATGGGCTGTTAGCTAGTCGAACCAGACCGCTTGTGGTAGGACCAAGATGATTGCATCATGCAAACATTTGATAAGATAGGGTCTGCAATAATTGGGGGGAGACCAAGGAATGCACCAAGTATGGTGGAGTCTTTATAGACTCTAGGTGAAACAATAGTGGGAGGTGTGACTGATTTATTATAGGCCATCAAAGATATGATAGACTCGGGGGAGGTCTGAGACTTTGATTCATAATATGTCAACTGATCAATGGTAACTATATTTCCATTGTGGGGAAGTACATCTTACAGTGAACCGTAGATGTGACAACATACATCCCATAGGTATAGCTATGACCCAAGAGGATACTTTCATCCAAGGGTGCATCAATGACCTCAATGTCAACACAAACAATATTTCCTGCAAGAGTGAGAGGACAATTGCGGTACATGCCAAGGGGCTGAGAAGGGTGACCATCCAAAGCATGAAAAGTGATGGTGGATGGGTCTAAGTTAGGTGATCCAAATTTATTCCAAATAGAGGCAAACATCACGCAGGTGGATGTGCCCTCATTAATGATACACCACGAGACATTGGGATTACGAATATTGACTGGTATTTGGAAGGCAACGAATGAAGGAAAGGGGGGATGTTATGATTTTTAAAAATAAAAGATGATTAAATAAGAATATGAAGGGTCCATAATGCCCAAATCAGATAACAAATCTTTTCGTTTTCATGGGCACAACTCGAGGACTTCGAGTGTTGACATTGCAACAAGCGACTATGCCAAGTCATCTACTATGTTGTAAATGTGGGTGGATTTGGTAGAAGTAGAATTTTTTCATAATGGCCCTTTTGGGATATTCGGAATGACTTCTTCCCTAGGCCGAGGGATCTGTAAGAGAGCATTAGGTGTCGAAATGGACTATTTGGAAACTTTGTTTTGGAAATCGCTTGCAAACATAGGAGGTGGCTTCTCATATTGGCACGACTGATTCTGAAGGTTGACATCAATCATATTGACCTCTTCAGAATTCATCATGAGAATCTGGTATTCAGGGGTGCCAGACAAGGAAGGTTGAGGGGCGACCTGACCTTGACAGGTTAGGGAAGCTACATATCCTTGCTGAGGGAAAGGATTAGTGAAAACAAACAATTGAACTAGCACAATATACAAAGGAGCTAAAGTAGTGGCTTGCTGTCCTCTAGATGTTTCCTATGCTTGCTGAAAGTGGTGCATATCGGGTAAAATGGGACAATAATTATTATAATAGACATGGACACCACAAAAATAACAAGGCTTGTTCATACGAAGAGGCATGATTTTCTTGGGATAATCACCCTGTTGCTGGTTGTTAGTGTTTGGTTGGTTCCCTTAGGGTGCATTTGGTTGATTACCTTGGTGCCCTTGATTACCATGCACTGGTTGGTTCTGATTGCCTTTCATATTTTTCTTGGAATTAGGAGGATTAGTCGCACTCTAGTGTGCATACACCTAACTCTGAGGGTGAGGTAGTTGTTGTGGCAGAGGTTGAGAAGGCACGTGAGGCTAAGGTGGCGATGCTTAAGGTGCTGGGGCACTAGGCTACATTTAAGGATATAAAGTAGGTTAAGCAGGTTGAGCAATAGCTAGCCCTAGAATAGGTTGATGAAATGGGGAAATGCATAAGGAACGATTTGTCATGGATACATGTAGGTGGGAGGGGAAAAAGTTCTAGAGGAGCTGGCCCTTCCCTAAGGGAAACTATAACCCATGGGAGGAGGATTATACAGATGTGAAATAGATCCAAAAATATCATCGGTGGTATGAGATGCCCCCGGTGCGTTGTCACCACCAGGTCCAAGAATATCTAGTAAAAAGATACAAAAATAACCAAATTGGGCATATATCAAGTCATATTTAAATGCAACTTGAAGAGCTTCTTCCTCGGTCAGAGGAAAGTGAAACGTGAAATCTTTACCAATAGACGGAAAAATCATTCTTAGAAACCAATCCATATAGACCCGGTCGTCGAATGAAGGAGCTCGAAACAAGCTCCTCCTTCTATGCCATTCTTGGACATGGCGAGAAAGGTGGGTGGCCGAAGTTTGATAGAATGTGGTGAACAATTCGGTACTGGTATCATATTGGAGAGGTAGCTCGAAGTAGGACAAAAAATATTTAGCAAGAGTCACAAAAGTGGAATGAGAGGCAACGGTCTGGTCGACATACGACTTTGCAGCTTCTCCACTCAACGTACGTTGGAATAACTGAATACAGATGAAGTCATCAGTGATAGAATTGGAAAAACACCACATGTAAAATGAGCTAACATGATTAGAAAGGTCATCTCCAGTGTTTCCTTCAAACTTCGAAATGTATGAAGGAAGCTTAGCTGGAATAACATGCCAACTTGGATTATGGAGTATAGAGTCATTCATTAACTATGTGAAATCAGGAATAATTAAACCTGCCATAAAAGGTAGAAATGGAGTAGCTAGAATGGTTCCAGTAGTGGCTCCACTAGAGGAAACTCGAGCATTAGGGTTGGGCCAACCACCAGCTTGAGGACTAGCACCTGCATTGGCACCTCACAAGGTGACAGAATGAGGTGGAGGGGAACGAATCTTGGAACAAGAGGAAGGACCCGATGAACCAAAATTAGAGTTGGTATGGGGACGCAGTAGAGGAAAAAATCAGACCCTACTCGGTGGAGTAAGTCTTCCTAACAGAAAATAAGGATGAAGGCATAAGATTATCTGAGATAAATTCCTCGGGGGTGCAATGATCACAAGACACAAGTGACCTAATAATGAAGAGTGATAAACAAAGGCTCAGTGAGCCAAATAAATTAATTACAATGTTTATGTCTTGGATTGGTGGTGTAAACTAGGCGCTCTTTGCTTTAGGTGTGCATGTGTGCAATGAGTGTGTTTATTTTAATTAATCCTAGACGGTTGTATAAAGAAAAAAAGAACAAGTGTTGAATAACTGTAAATAAAACTAAAATGGTTGTAGAATAAACAACTAAAGAAGCATAAATTCAACCCCAACATAAGCTTCTAAAACAACGGTTCTAAGAGCTGGGAAAAATTGACTCAAAACACACAAAATTGCCAAAATATCTAAGGTCTAAGGGACAAGAATGTTCTTGAAAGAGGTGCAGAAAAAAGCAAGAAACTAGAGGGAAAACTGTTGCAAAATGGGAGATAATAGGTTAAAACCATAGGGGAAACAAAGGAAACCCTAAGGAAAATACCAAAATAGACTCAAGAGGGATTTTTGGATCAAATAATAATCAATCTAAATGGATTTGAAAAAATAACAGATTAGACCTTAAACAATGGTTCAAAGCGCTGCAAAATCCGATACTACCTACTTATCTAAATCCTCCTAGAAAGGTGGAAGTGTACTAAAACCATAAGGGGCTTGGTTCGAATTCAAGGAGATAAATTGACGATATCCAATCCTAATATGGCTTAAGATAAAGGTCATAAAATCTGGATCAGTGCTTACGGAGACCCTTGAGAGTCACAAAAAAAATCCTGAAAAAATTTGCAGCTCGCAGGTACTGACCTGCTAGTTTTTGAAATCATAGTTTCTGGTCCAACAGGTGCGATCTGCGCTTGAAATCGCAGGTTTTGGGGTTAAAAATTTTAGTTACAGATATGATATCCTTGGGTTGCAGGTTGTAATATCCCCAAATTGGGATTGTCAGCAATGCATATCAAAATAATGCATTCTTCAGAAGTATGTGCAATGAAATGAATTCAAAGCTCATGGATCCCTTAGATCTGGAGATCTAGCATCTAAATCCAAGAGGAGAGAAAAAAAAAATCAAACTAGGTGAGGTAAATAGAACTCCCACACCTAGTATGGCTGGAAAACACCCAAGAATGGGGCTACAACAATATGCAACAATACTACTTCAGAAATAATGAAGTTTGGCTAAGAAACAATAGGAGGCCAACATGGAGGCTCAAAATTCATGTAAATTTCAGCAAATCATATCCATAATGAGGCCCATACAATGCTCAACAGGAAAAAGAAGACTGAAATAGAATAAATCCCTCAAAAAAAGGTGTTGCAACACATGTATTAACTGCAAAAAGGCTTGAAAACATTATTTTATAAAGTATAGTGCAGCAATGGATTAAAAATTAGATCTATGAAAAGATAACACATGAACAGTCAGATCTATGACATATCCATACACTATAATGTCTCTACTTTACATACCCCTTGGGGTTTTCATCAATACATGAAGCACATGGAGTAGATCTGAGATTCTATGCAGGAGATCTATAGATCTATTCATAATTTCTAAAGCATATACAGGAGTATTCAAATCAGATTTGAATATGACATGGATAAGAACATAAATCCATGGATCAACATAGTGAAGGGTAGATCCCCAACACTAGAGATCACTCCTCAATAGTTGCCAAAACACCCTCCAACATTCCTATTTACAGATAATGCAGTATTGGAAGATAAAATGTGTTGTGGAATTGAAGAGCATATTGGCCTGATGCCAAGATGTATATCTGAAGCTCCAAAGGTCTAGAACACTCTTTCCAATGGGATAGAAGAGTTCCCCTCTGAAAAGATGCACTAGAATCGCCTAGATCTGAGTAGATCTAGCCTCCACTTGCTACAAATTACAAGGAAAACCAAAACCTCAATAGGATTTGTGTTGTAGTTGGAAGATGAAGCTTGGGAAAATGCCAGATAGTGGACAAGATGTAGAAGAATCCTCCAAGAGCTACTCAATGGAAGAGGTGGGATTCGTGATCAGGAACACCCAGTGCTAAAAAACACTATTCTCCGCTAAATATCCAAGATAATGATATATGTCTAAATAGAAAATATATTCAAAAATATAATATAATAAAAAACCCTTCTCTTGCTGTCTTCCACTTCCTTTTATAGGATAGAGATATTGCCAATCCCTAAACCATCTTAATGATTTAGCTCCATTCACGTGTGTATACTCCAACTAAAACTGTGCTGTGCATCTAGGAGGTTCATTGCATCTAGAAATCATTGTTGATTTGGTCCTATTGACCTAGTCAAATGTCTCAAACCCTTTCACACATAAGGGTGTTTTATTAAGGCAACCCATATTTAGCCTTGTTTACATGGGGCATTGATTTATTTTGCTATTTAGGAGTCTTATTGATCCTCCTTTACAATTTTATTCATGAAAACAAAAAACAAAACAAAATTGAATATTCCCATTAGCTTGGGGCTAATTGGGAATAGTATAGTCCTCCCCTCCAAAATGTTGCTTTTCCTCAAGTAATTGATAAGGTGAGTGCTGCAACTCATCTCCTCCTCCATTGGTGACACAATCATGAGTTAATATTCCTCTTTGAGCCAAGTGTTCACCAGCCCAACCATCCATGACCTGCTCCAAAAAAGTTCTCATGAGATGCAAATATCTCATCCCATAAGAAGACAATATATCATGGGAAACAAACATGGTTTTCCCAATGTTTTCCCTGAAATATGAATCATAAAGTACATGAGAAGTAGCCATCCCATAGGCTACATACATACCTTCCCTCCATCCTGCATACATTCCTATGAAAAGTAATAGTACATCATCAATATAGGGAATCAAAACAATGTACATACAAACATAAATTTATGCATATGGAGGTGGATCATAGTCCCACATGCGGAACCAATGCAGTGCATTTCCTTCTTGCATCAGATCTAGATATGGCAAATGGTTTTTCCACCACTTACTTGCTGCCCATACCATCTCACCATGGCTGAAAGTGTGAGATATATTTGGTGCCTTAGGGAAGCACCCATCATGTCGTAAAATCTCCCTTTTTCTTCCAAGGGAGTGGCCCAATTCAGAAATTCTTGTGGCCCAATATTGGGCATGAGGCTTGCAAGACAAAATAATCCTCCTTGGAGTCATGGCCTACAAACAAATGGTGTAAGAATGCATGAAATCAAAATATAAAACATGTGTGACAAGAGAATGCTCTTCACCAACAATCCTTCTCCTATCAATGGAGTGATGCATAGGCCTATCTTATTCATTAAAGAAACAAATAGAGGGCTGATTTAACTCTTCCTTAGAGTCATGTTTCTTCTCCAACTCCACAAGGTTCATGTATCTTTGACAATTTTGATATAGTTCTATTTCAAATCCTTCCCAATAGTAGCTCCTCAAGATGAATTTGTTGAGCTTCATAGAATATGTGTGGTTGAAATAAAACTCTTCATAAGCCCCTTGTAGTAGCTTCTCCTTGAGCTTGGAGGCTCTCGATAAGAATATCCTACCATGATTATAGATGACCTCATCTAGGATTGTATAGCTCTCATCATGTAGAAAATCATCAAGAATCATGCAAGTGTGAAGATCCTTGGAATATTCCACCAACAGTTGGGATATACAATATGGATCCAATGTGCCCAACAATGACAACGCTGATAATGTGTCATATGAAGTGTTTGTGATGTTGTTGCTCTTTTCCTTGACATTTCCCTTGTCCAAGGTGTATGTTGGAAGGACAAGCCTCCCATTTTTCTCCTCTTTCACATCTCCCATGCCAAAGCTGTAAGGTGGAAGGTTGCCATCCCTTCCTTGCTACCCTCCTTGCACATGCACATGCTCAAAAGAAAATGAAATTTTTTGGAATTTAGTCTCCCATGGAAGGCTATATTCTATCTAAAAACTCTTTGTTTTTGCAAAAGTATGAATGTGTGACCACGTTCTCTCCTCATGTATGGAAGAGTGTTTTCCAAACAAGTTTGTCTTCTAATTCAAGGATTGCCTTCCTTGCTCCATGATGGTGTCATTCTTCATCCTTGCAGCATATTTCCTTAGCGCAATATGAGATGAGAGAATGGATAATAATGCCAAAGGAAAAATACTTTCCCTCTCCCTGGGCCTTCCCCATACTCTTAGTGTTGTGGTATGGTATTCTAGTGCTCCCTTATTCCTTGGATCTATGAAAGGAGCATCAATGCATGAAACGTCTTTCACCCAACCTGAATCCGGTGGTCTCCCAGGGGGTACACCACAAGATAATGATGTTTCATGGTTCATTCCGATGTGAATAGCATATGGGAATTTCTTATGACTGCTTCCACTGCACAATTCCATCTCTGCTTCTTGTGTGGAAGTCTCATGATAAGAGGGCATCACCCTCATATTTGTAATAGTTCTTTTGCGTGGAGAAACTCCCCCATCTTCTTCTCCATGTAGTAGAGGATCACCTCCCATCATAACAACATTGTGATCTTTCATCTTTCCTTCTTCACCCACCTTCTGCAATGTTGGGTATGTGTTATATTATTTTCATGACTAATCACGCGTGGGAGGGTAAGAGGGGGGGGGTGATAGCCCCCCCTTTGCGCTGGGCAGAACGGGGGGGTCAGAGGGGAGGCGGTAGCCCCCCCTGTTGGGGTCCAGGGCATCGCCCTGGCGAAAAATTTTTAGTCCTTAATTTCTGGTGGGCGGTTTGCGCCGATGGTTTTGTACATGGTTTTGCACATGGTTTTGGGGTATGATCGTTTTCGGCCCTTGGTATTTTTTCTAGATCCGGTCAAGGGAACTATGGTTATGTTCTAATCCATGGTTAATCGATTAGGGTTTATGTATGCTTCGGTATGTATATATATGTGTTGTAACACTAAAAGGAATATAATGAAAAATCAAGCTAGTCATCCCAATTTGGGATCTAAGGGAAAATCTCTGTGTTTATCTATTTTATGTTTTATGCTCTTGCTATTATTTATTTTTTATTATAAGATTCATGTGTACATAATTTATGTTCAGGGTTAAAAATTACATTTGGTATCGGAGCTGTTTTTGCTTCAAGGGGACGCCTTTGCTGCTGAGGGCTTTTTGCTTGGGCCTGAGGTAGACCTTGTTCAGTGGGAGATCTATAGGATCGATTCTTGAGGTGAAAGAATATGGCGAGCGGTGGAAAGATAAAGATCAAGAAATTTAATGGTCAGATTTTTGAGTTGTCGAAGCTCAAGATGGAGGATCTGCTGGTGGGTAAATATAAGTGGATCGCAGTAGATCCATGTACTAAACCAATGGCAATGTCAGATGAAGACTGGAAGAAACTGGATCGGAAGGCTAAGAGCACAATACGGTTGTGTGTCTTAGATTCAGTATTGTTGAATGTATCTGGGGAAGCTACGGTGAAGAATTTGTGGGAAAAACTTGGGACTTTGTACCAATCTAAGTCTCAAGTGAATAATCCGTTCCTGCGGAAAAATTTGTATAACCTAAGGATGAAGGATGGAGACTCGGTGACAGAGCATATGAATGCCTTCAATACTATGGTAAGTCAGCTATCATCTGTTGATATTAAAATCTTCGATGAAGATAATTGCATCAGTTTCTTGTGTTCTCTACTAGACTCGTGGGACAGTCTAGTTATTGAAATAGGTAGCAATACAACTACCTTGAATTTTGATGACATTGTCTCAGCCTTATTGTCAAAGGAAATGAGACGAAGAAATATGGAGGGCTAGAATGGAGATGCCTTATCTATACGAGGAAGGTCCCAAAACAGAAGCAAGAATAAATTTTGGAGTGGGAGATCCAAATCTAGAGGGATATCTAAATCTCCTGGAAATTTTGTAAAGGTATGCTGGAAATGCGGAAAGGAAGGGCACTACAAAATAGAGTGCAGATCTAAAGCTCCTAAGAAAGGAAAGGGATCTGATGATGCTCCTTCTGTAAAGGAAAAAACCACCTCGGATGAAGGTGGGGATGTGTATTTGGCTTCTTCTTCAAATACACATGTAGATCATGAGTCATGGTTGATTGAATCAGGTGCATCCTTTCACTTCAGTCCCCATAGGGAGTGGTTCTACAAATATGAGAAATATGATGGTGGTGATGTCTTCCTAGGGGATGATAGGAACACCAGAATCTTCGGACATGGAAAGGTCAAGATAAAGCTGTAAGGTGGAAGGATTAGAACACTTCCTGGTGTTCTGCATATTCTTGCATTGGCCAGAAATCTGATTTCTATAAGCAAGATGGATGATGCAGGTGTAAAAATAGTGTTCGAGAAAGATGCCTGCAAGATGGTTCGAGGAGCACTGGTATTAATGTGGGGAGTTTGGAATGGAACTTTGTACAAGCTACAAGGTAGCACTATTATTAATGGGTGTAATAGTTCTATGGTTCCTGAAAGTGGAGCGGAAATCCTAGCTATCTCTGGAGAAAAGACCATGTTATGGCATCAAAGGCTTGGACATATTGGAAAGAAGGGCCTTCAGATACTGCATAGAAATGGTATGGTAGAAGGTATGTCTAATTGCTCTCTGGATTTCGATTTCTGTGAAAATTTTGTATATGGGAAGCAGAATTGGGTGAGTTTTCCTCCTGGTTTTAAGAGGGAGAACAAGATATTAGAACTTGTGCACAGTGATGTGTTTGGACCTGTGTGAGTTCCATCATTGGGAAAGTCTGTGTACTATGTTTCATTCATAAATGATTTCTCAAGGAATACATGGATATATTTCTTGAGGAAGAAATCTAAAGTCTTTGACAGATTTAAATAATTTAAGGCTATGGTGGAAAACCATACAGAGAAGAAGATAAAGGCTTTGAGGACAAATAATGGTGGAGATTTATGAAAGAAAGAATTTGAAGAGTTCTATAAAAAGTGTGGTATAGCATGGAAAAAGAATACTCAATACACACCTCAACAAAATGGAGTTGCAGAAAGAATTAACAAAACACTGATGGAAAAGGCAAGAAGCATGCTCAGTGGTACTGGGTTAGGACAAGAATTCTGGGCAGAGGCAGTGGAGACTGCATGCTATCTGGTTAACAGATCACCTTCATCAGTGTTGGAGGGTAGGAATCCAAATGAGGTATGGACTGGTAAGAAACCCTCTCTTTCACATCTAAGGGTACTTGGGTGTGATGCATATGTACATGTTCTAAAGAAGAAAAGGACCAAGTTGGATAATAAATCTGAAAGGTGCATCTTTATTGGGTATAAGGATGGTTTAAAAGGTTGCAATCTTTGGAACCCAGAAACAAGGAAGGTTGTGTACAATTGAAATGTAGTGTTTAGAGAGGTGAAATATGTTGTTAAACATGAATTCATACCAAAGGAACCTGAGAGGATAGAGTTTTAGCTAAAGGAGTATGAATCAGACTCTACAACAGAAGAAGATTCAGAAGAGGAATAGCCACAAACTCCAGCTATGAGAAGATCAGTTCGGGAAAGAAGGAAACCAGAAAGGTATAGTCCATTTGCTTTATGTTTAGGTTTTACCTTAACTATAACTAATGATGATCCCAGAACTATCAGGGAGGCAGTAGATTTAGAGGATGGAAAACTCTGGAAGGAGGCCATGGTTGATGAAATGGCATCCTTGCACAAAAATGAGGGATGGGATCTGGTGTAGTTGCTGGCTAGAAGGAAGCCCATTGGGAGAAAATGGGTGTTTAAGAAGAAGATGAATATAGAAGGCAAGGTGGAGAAATACAAAGCTCGATTGGTAGCAAAAGGTTATTCCCAGGTGCCGAGAATTGATTTTGGTGATATTTTTTCTCCGATTTCCAAAGTTACTTCTATTAGATTACTTTTATCTGTTGCTGCTACATTTGATTTTGAGATAGAACAGATTGATGTGAAGATAAAATTTCTTCACGAGGATCTAAAAGAGGAGATCTACATGAAGAAACCTGAAGGATTTATGGTGAAGGGTAAGAAAGAACTGGTATGCAGGTTGAAGAAGTCTCTGTATGGGTTAAAATAGTCACAAAGGATGTGATATCAGAAATTTGATACCTATATATGGGGACTTGGCTTCAACAGAAGCAAGGAGGATCACTATGTTTATTTTAAATTAATTTGTGACCATGTTATTTATTTGGTCTTGTATGTGGATGATATGTTGTTGATTGGAAATGACAAAGAAATTATCCAAGATTTGAAGACCCAACTGTTATCCAAATTCGACATGAAGGATCTTGGTGCTGTAAACTATATTTTGGGCATGGAAATTAAGAGAGATTAGGCAAAGAGGAAGCTCTGGTTAAACCAGAGGAAGTATGTTGAGACTATATTGCATAGGTTCAATATGCAGGATAGTAAACCGGTGAATGTTCCTATTCCTATAGGTGTAAAGTTGTTTGCTGAACAGTGTCCCAAGACACAAGAATAAGAGGAGGATATGTCCTTTGTTCCATACGCAAGTGTAGTGGGTAGCCTGATGTATACAATGGTCTGTACTAGACCAGAGATTGCACATGTAGTGGGAGTATTGAGCAGGTTTATGTCAAACCCAGGGAAGGAGCATTGGATAGCAGTGAAGCAGGTTTTTAAATATTTATGTGGCACTAGTGATTATGGCTTGTGCTACTAGGGAATACCAGGATTGGAAAGAATGTTGGACATTCATGGTTTTGTTGATGCAGATTGGGCTGGAAATCTGGACCAAAGAAGATCTACAAGTGGGTATGTGTTTATCCTATTTGGAGGCATAGTTAGTTGGATGAGTAAAAGACAGTCTGTAGTGGTTCTTTCAACTACAGAGGCAGAATACATGGAAGCCACTCATGCAAGCAAGGAAGTAGTTTGGTTGTAGAGATTGTGTTCAAGTATGGGGTTGGTACAAAAAGCTATAAGGATACACTGTGATAGCCAAAGTGAAATTTTCTTGGCTAAGAACCCTGCTTATCATTCAAAGACAAAGCACAATGATGTTCAATATCACTTTGTTAGAGATATGTTTGAGACTAAAAGGGTATTGCTGGTAAAGGTGGAAACTTTGAATAATGTTGCAGATGCATTGACGAAGTCTGTGAGCACTCAGAAGTTCTCTTGGTGTAGAGAGACAATGGGTGTTGAAGAATTGGGATAGCGACTAAGCTCCCCTGTGGCCCCCTATGGAAAGAAAAAACAAGTGGGAGAATGTTGGGTAGTGTTATATTCTTTCCACGACTAATCATGTGTGGGCAGTTAAGAGGGGGGGTGATAGCCCCCCCTTTGCACTGGGTGCAATGGGGTGGGTCACATGGGGGGCGGTAGCCCCCCCCCCTGCTGGGGTCTGGGGCTGCGCCCCAACGAAAATTTTTCTGTCCTTAATTTCTTGTGGGCGGTCCGCACCAACGGTTTTGTGCATAGTTTTGCACATGGTTTTGGGGTATGATGGTTTTCGACCCCTGGTATTTTTTGTAAATCCAGTCAACGGAACTATGATCATGTTCTAATCGAGGGTTAATGGATTAGGGCTTATGTATGCTTCGCCATGTATATATATGTGTTGTAACACTAAAATGAATATAATGAAAAATCAAGTTGGTTGTCCCGATTTGGGATCTAGGGGAAAATATCTGTGTTTATCTGTTTTATGTTTTATGCTCTCTCTATTGTTTATTTTCTGTTATAATATTCGTGTGTAGATAATTTATGTTCAGGGTTAAAACTTGCATCCAAGATCTCATAGTCTAAGGTGCTCTCCTTGGATGTAGTTAACTCATGAACACCCATCATCTCCTTTGTGTCAAGAGTCTTGATCACAAAGGGCTGATCTGTCATAGTGTGTGTTTCCAAAACTGAATTCAATGTTGGAACACATTCCCTCCATTGTTTTGTCTCCTTATCTATCATCATAGACACATTCTTCTCATCCTATTCTTGTGCAAGATCCTTGGGGCCCTCTTGTAAAGATACAAGATCTTTGTTGGTGGAAGCAATAGCTTCATCTCCATCTCTCAATAAAAATATAACTCCTTCTACTATCACAACACTAGAGGAACCTTTCATCTCCATTTATTTCTCCTTCTCATCAATGAATCATGCCTCATCAATATGAGACCCTTTCTCTTGATCTATTCTTGAAAAAGGAACACTCATGTCTTCCTCTTGAGAAAAATGCTTTTGCTAAAGTGGGGCCCTTTCCCTTATCAAATCATGTGGCAAATATCTAACGCCCTCAACAATGTTTTCAAATGGAGTCATCCTCCTGGATATTCCTATCTCATGCAAAGATTATGAATTTTTGGGCTTAGTTTTCTTACCGAAAGAGATTTTAGAAGGCTTGAAATCAATTTTTTTCACTAACCTCCTAGTGAACTTTGCATAAGTATAGATGTTCACATTTCTTAATGAATAAGATTTGAATAACCACTAGGCATACGCCTTACCTTGGAGCTGCAGCACTGCTATTCTTATGGCTTCTTCTTCTGAAACTTGATGTAGCTCAAAATACGTGTCTAGCTTCTTTACCCAAGACTTGGCTGAGCTCTCAGGTGATCCATCAAATGTAGGTAGAAAGGTACTACCCATAGTGGGTTGCATGCACCCTCTTCTTCTCATGTTTCTGTTGGATCTTATCTCTTCTTTGAGTTGAAAAAACTCTTGGAATCTTAGATGCTCTTTGAATCTCTTAGACTAAGATTCATATTTTTGGGGATAATCACCAAGAGTCTCCTCTTTTGGTGTCTCTCCTTCCCCTTCTCCTCTTGCAAGGAATGTAGGGATGCTACAACAGTATGGCTCTGATTGTGTGGCTGAAATCTCACACACATCATATGAAGAACTGGGGCTTTATTCATGTGCAAACCTTTCCAAAAGACCTACATGTCTTTCATTCTTCATTCCCCCTGATTTCATTCTTCAGCTCATGCATAGTTTGGAATAGAGTTTTTGAGAACTCTTTCCCTTTCATTCTTCCAGATAAAGGGGTTTGACCCTTGTCTTCTTTGTCTTCAGTGTAATCAATGTTCTTCTTCTCCCTTTTCCTTCCATGAAAAAGCATATTGCTTCTTAGAATTCACATGTTGTGCCAAGATGATGCTCTGATACCACTGTAATATCCCCAAATTGGGATTTTCAGCAATAATGCATTCTTTAGAAGTATGTGAAATGAAGTGAATTTGAAGCTCATGGATCCCTTAGATCTAGAGATCTATCATCTAAATCGAAAAGGTGAGAAAAAACAAATCAAACTAGGTGAGGTAAATGGACCTCCCATGCCTAGTATCGCTGGAAAACACCCAAGAATGGGGCTGCAATAATATGCAACAATACTACTTCAGAAATAATGTAGTTTGGCTAAGAAATAGTAGGAGGCTAGCATGGAGGCTCAACATTCTTGTACATATCAACAAATCATATCCATAATGAGGCCCATATAATGTTCAATAGGAAATAGAAGACTGAAATAGAAGAAATCCCTCAAAAAGAGGTGCTACAACACATGTATTGACTGCAAAAAGGCTTGACAACGTTATTTTATAGAGTATACTGCAGCAGTAGAATAAAAATTAGATCTAGGATAAGATAATACATGAATAGTCAGATCTATGATAGATCCAGACACTGTAAGGTCTCTACTTTACATACCCCTTGGGGTTTTCAGCAATACATGAAGCACATGGAGTAGATCTAAGTTCTATGCAGCAGATCTACAAATCTATTCAAAGTTTCTGAAGCATATATAGGAGTATTCAAATCATATTTGAATATGACATGGATAAGAACAGAAATACATTGATCACCACAGTGAAGGGTAGATCCCCAACACTAGATATCACTCCTCAATAGTTGCCAAAACACCCTGCAACTTTCCTCTTTGCAGATAACGCAATCCTAGAAGATAAAATACATTGTGGACTTGAAGAGTAGATTGGGATGATGCCGAGATGTAGATCTGGAGCTCCAAATGTCCAAAACACTCTTGCCAATGGGATAGAAGACTTCCCCACTAAAAATATGGACTAGAATTGCCTATATCTAAGTAGATCTAGCCTCCACTCACTTCAAATTACAAGGAAAACTAAACCCTCAACAAGATCTACATTGTAGTTGGAAGATGAATCTTGGCCAAATGCCTAATAGTCGACAATATGTACAAGACTCCTCCAAGAGCTACTCAATGGAAGAAGTGGGATTCGCAATCAGGAACACCCAGTGCTAAAAAATTCTATTCTCTACTAAACAACCAAGAGAATGATATATGTCTAAACAGACAATATATTTAGAAAGACAATATAATCAACAACCCTTCTCTTGTTGTCCTCCTCTTCCTTTTATAGGATAGAAATCTAGCCAATCCCTAAACCATCTTAATGATTTAGCTCCATTCACATGTGTAGCCTTCAACTAAAACTGTGTTGTGCATCTAGGAGGTTCATTGCATCTAGATAACACTATTGAGTTGGTCCCATTGACCTAGTCAAATTTCTCAAAACCTTTCACACATAAGAGTGTTTTATTAAGGCAACCTAGATTTAGCCTTGTTCACATGGGGTATTGATTTATTTTGCTGTTTAGGCGTCTTATTGATCCTCCTTTACAATTTTATTCATGAAAACATAAAACAAAACAAAATTGAATATTCCCATTAGCTTAGGGATAATTGGGAATATTACAGGGGTTGCAGAAAATTTTTCCATCTCTAGCCCAGTTGATACCTCCTACCCCCGAAAAACACCCGAAGAGAGGCAGAAGTTACAATTTAGGGCATAAAAGGAGAAAAAAAACATTAAGAGACTAAAAAATCGTTGAAGAAAAACCCTAGCTACTGAAGGAGTTGGTCACGTAGAAATATTGATTACAATAGTGGAGTCACCATTATAATGACAATGTTGTATTCATAACCTATGTCGACTCTCCAATTGTTAGCGTAAACTCTTAACAAAAGTGTAAGAAAAGATATCACTTTATGTGTTAGTGACAAACAAACATAACAAAAAATATGACTTCTTAACTTCCTTAGATATGCAATGAATAGTTGAAACAAATGCAACAAAAAACCAGATCTATGTAGTAAAAGAAGCTAAAAGGTAAAAATAAATAAGAATTGCTCGAAATATATAATAGAAAGGACAAGATATATAAATAATTTATATGTATTAACACATCGTAATGAAACAAATAATAATTTTACCAGCCCCCCTCAATGGGATGGGTTTTTCGCTGTCCTCGATGCTTTAGATCCATAAGTTTCTCTCTCTCAATGGTGTAGAAAACCCAAGACGTGTTGAACTATATGGGAGCTCAAGAAGTAAGAAAAAAATATCAAATTATGACAATGATAAAAGGATCATATTATGACCATGAAAAAAGGATCAAAGTGAATAATGAATGGAAAACCCTCCTATTTATAACAAAACATTGAGTTATCCTTGATAATGGTATATAATAAAATGTTATTAACCAAGATCTATCTCTAACTGCTTGGAATATTTTATTATATTTTGTTGGAGGGACGATGAATTTAGATTGGTTAAATCACTTTATTTAGAAACAATAAAAATAAATGATTTATTTATCATTTCAAGAATGGGGTTAAGGAATAACTTAAGAGATAATGATTTTTCAATTATTTCTAGGAGATTTAGTCAAATTTAACAAGGAATAATAATTAAATAGTGATTTAAATAATTATTCCTAGAGAAAAATAAGAAAAATAATGATTGAGCTAGTTATTTCTTATAATATTATTGAAATGATGATTTAATTAATTATTTCTATATGAAAATCAAATGAATAATGATTTGTGGTTTTCAAGATTTTGTGGTTATCATTTATTGAAGAAATCTCTCGATTATCCACAGTTTTAAAAAACACTAGTTGAAGTTTCAAATCCTAACGGGAATCCATCTTCAAGACATGATTTTTGAATGAAGAATGAAAGAAGGACATAAGGTCAGAGTTTAAATAGTGAAGGCGGGGATAAGATTGCAGTCAGGGAATTATTTGAGAAAATGGAGGTCTCCTTCCCTCATTTCAATCTTAATTAATGAATTTTCCTGATAACAAATATCTTCCCAAGAACCCCCACTGTTGAGGGATAAAATTGTGATTTTCAAGCTTTTGTGGTCATCATTTATTGAATAAATCTCCTGATTATCCACAATTTTAAAAAACAATGGTCAACATTTCGAATCCCAATGGGGATCCATCTTCAGGAGAATATTTTTGAATGAATAATGAAATAAGGACAAAAGTTCAGGGCTTAAATAGTGAAGGCAGGGATAAGATTTAAATCATGACATTCTTCAAGAAAATGGAGGTCTTCTGCCCTTCTTTCAATCTTAATTCAAGAATTTTCCAGATAAAAAATATCTTCCCAAGAATCCTCTCCATGCAAGGATATAAATATGGTTTTCACGCTTCTATGGTTATCATTTATTGAAGAAATATTTGGATTATCCACCATTTTAAAAAACACTGGTCGACGTTTGGAATCCCAATGGGGTACATATTCAGGAAAATATTTTTGAATGAAGAACGGAAGAAGGAAAAAAGTGCAGGGTTTATATAGTGAGGATGGGGATAAGATTGCAGTCACAACATTCTTTGAGAAAATGGAGGTATGTTGCCCTTCTCTCAATCTTAATTCGAGAATTTTCCAGATAACAAATAACTTCCCAAGAATCCCCTCCATGCAGGGATATAATTGCGGTTTTCAAGCTTCTGTGTTTATCATTTATTAAAGAAATGTTTAGATTATCCATAGTTTAAAAAAAATTGGTCGAAATTTTGAATCCCAACAGTGATCCATCTTTAGCACAAGATTTTTGAATTAAGAATGAAACAAGGACAGAAGGTCAGGTTTTATATAATGAAGGCGGGGTTAAGCTTGCAGTCATGAAATTCTTTGAGAAAATGGAGGTTTGTTTTCCTTATTTCAATCTTAATTCGATAATTTTCCAGATAAAAAATATCTTCCCAGGAATCCCCTCCATTCCAAGATATAATTGTGGTTTTCAAGCTTTTATGGTTATCATTTATTGAAGAAATCTGTAGATTATCAACAGTTTTAAAAAACACTAGAGAATCTCTGCACTTCTAGAGTAACCTTGGGAAAATCAGTTTTTTTTATAGCTAGAGTGTCCTAATGACTTTCTTGATGGGTCAAATGACAACTCAACTTGAAGATATTTCCAATGAGCTATCATGAGTTCAATTTGGAGTTGTTTAAGGCCTCCAAAATTCGTCTGCACCAACTCTCTGCATTTTTGCACCATCACTTAGCACTTTTTTACCAATCATGGGAAAATCAAAATTTTGCAAGGAAAATCCACTTCAATAAAGAAAATAATGGTATATTTGGAACTTATATATGTCAATATTTCCAACGAGCTATCATGGGCCCAATTCTGACATCGTGAAGGCCTCCAAATTCCCTCTACAAAATGGTGTTGCGCTACTGGGAGGTGGTGTTGTCCTCCTGGAAAGTTTTTCCCATATAAATTACACATGGCATTGTGCTACTGGGAAATGGTGTTGGGCCCTTGACCAAGAGATATTCCTAAGAAAAGTAACCCCTCAGACCACTTTAGAGCACTTTCAAGTTTCCTCCAAGGTTTTCTAAAGCTCTAATATAGCTGAAATCAAATGAAAAGAAGATGAAGCTTATCATTGTCCAAAGAACATCAGATACTTCCAAATATTATCCTCTTGATAAAGAAGTAAGCCTGCAAATGAATAATCTATCATATCCAAGAATTTCTGTAGGAATGCCTTGTAATTTGGTCTACAGTAGAAAAATGGCAGGGAAGGACACCTAAAGGAGTTCATAAAGACATTTGTAGTTGATAAAAAGGTACAACAAGCTGAAATATATAGGAAAGATCATGATCTAATGATATGTATAGTAAAGTACTTTCCATCAAAAGGTCTGTGCAAATCTCAAAAATTTAGTGGCACATAACTAGCATTGCTCAAATAGTAAAAGAGATCATTGAAAGAATTTTTGGCCTCAAACATGAAGATGGTATAGGGACAGTTTCCCTTTGTCTACATCCCTGCAAAAGAGACCAACAAGCTATAAAATAAGAACCTAAGGTTAGATGGGGTTAAAAGGAGGATCAACACAAGAAGCCCATTCATAACAATGAGAAAAGCAGTAGGTCTGTGTTTATTGGGAATATAAATATATAACTTATTTGACCAAACAATGGAAAAATAATTGGGTTACAAAAGCTAAAGAATTTCTCCAACCCTCCAAATAACCACTGAAGACTTTGATAGGCATAAGTAATGAGTTCAAATGCATGTTTTCATTAAGGAATTTGAGAGTAGCCTAGTTTTCTTTTCTTAGTACCCCAAAAGGCTCAGAAATTGGGAGAATGAACAAAATGGTCAAAATAAGTGACACAAAAGCCTCCTTCATCATAGCAAAGGGTTTCAAAGGAATTTCTAAATTGTCTTCTAAGATTGGGCAAAAAAAAAAAAAGACACCAGCTCCACTTGATCAAAAGGCAAATCCAGAGGTCTAAATATTTCCAAAGAAATGGATATTGAGACACTGTGTGCTATTTTAGTGACAGAAACAAAGAATTAACTCAAGGATCTGTTCTCTCACAAAAAAATAGTCAAAGGCATATTCAATAGTTATAGAAGGGAAAACATAGTTTCACATCACCCAAACAAGTGTTCATGACAAGAAGGGGTCATGAGGGATCTAATCAATTGACCAAGTGAAAAGAGAGACATTGGTTATAACACTGAAGAAGATAGTCAAAGGCATTGGAAAATAGAAAGGTGCAAAAGTAAAATTTAAAAGGGGGGTTTTAATTTAAAAAAGGGTATAAAGCATTACTACCTCTCTTTTCCCACTCAATTCGATCATTTTCCAAACATAGTGAAGTTTTTGAGTTTCCGTAGGCATCCTCGGGTGAAAAATTCTTGGTGCTGCGATCCTGTAGCAATACGTTGCACGCCTGTAGTTTACCTCAGTGTAATTTTGTTCTGAGAGCCGTGCGCCTGTAGGTGGGCGCTGTGCTCATTCAGGCTTTTCCATTGTGTAGAGTGACGACCCGAGCTGCGTGTAGCTTTGCCCATGGGCGCTTCGCTCCTGCCATATTTTCTAAACCGCCCGCCGCTTGACATATACTGATGCTGCGCTTTTCAAATGTGTGCAACCCTACATGAGGCTACTTTTGCAATGCACGGGCTGACCTGATGCGCTCCTACCACCTTTTTTTTTACCCTGCTCCATGTTCAGGGTGACCCAACACCCACCTGTTGCGTTCCTGCTACTGCACCCAACCGCTGCATGAATCCAAGTTCAAGATTTCCCACCATACGCTACACTCCTTTCATGGGCATGCAGCATTGCACGAGACTTCGTTCAGGCCTACCCGAGACACTACGCTCCTATCACAAAAGCGCAACATTTCTCGAATAAGTGTTCAGAGGCACCCAAATTGCACAGAGAGCTCGGTGAAGACTTTTTATTGATGTGAAGGACATTTTAAAGAGGTATTTTCACTGTTATCACCTCTTCATGATTTTATGAAGCATAAGGGCGCTAAGTAAATTATAAATTTGTGTTAAAGAAAGAAATAATGGCCAAGAGGAAAACAGTCAAGGCAGTATGAGGGATGAGGATGTGGATAAAGAAGAAAACAAAGGTGAAAGCAGTGATACAGATGATGGGCAAGGGAGTCAAAGCAATGGGTCTCATAATAAATAAGAAGACTCTAGAAACACAGAAACGGAGGCAGCCTTTCAAGAATAGGACAGTGAGCAAGAAAACAGAGTTCTGATCACTGAGTCCCATGATGAGCTAACAAGTCCAGTCAGTGGCTCTTATGAGGATGGGAATGACACTGAGAACACTATATCAGAAAGTGGCAAGGAAGCAATAGAAAGCCATGGCATTGACAAGAATGGCAAAGGCAACCTAGAAACATATTTTAAAATTATTTTCAATAACCAAGGAGATGATTACAAGGGTCCCAAGAATGAAGGCAGTGATGCAGAAAATGAAGTTTGCAGTGAAAATAGTAATGCAAAGGGTGAGGAGGAGGATATTCATGAAAGTGAAGGTATGCCAAACACAGGTGCCTCTGACACTGCAAAAATAGAGCATGACCATTTTAAAGTTCGTGTTAGTGATAAAAGCATGAAGGATTTTGAAAATGTTGATCGAAAGGAAAAACAACAATAATGTAGGGAGGATATACTCACAGAAAACATCCATGAGGAATGAGACGGTCCTGAGGTTGTCAATGATCAAATTTTGCAAGAAAAATTTATAGCACCTTTCACCATCACTTATCAGACAGGAAGGAGACATGTGTTTGCTGCCTCCAAAATGCAAGGGGCCATGCTCTCCTCCTCATAATAAATGAAGGAAAAAAGATAAAAAACAGTGAAGAACAAAGATAAAAAACTAATTAAGGAGACCTAGGACTACGGGTCTTAGGAAAGCTTTGACAAAATAGAGAGAGGAAGAATCAGCCCAAGCATAACAATTTATCCTCACAGAGCTCCTTGCCATGGATATTGAGCATGAAAAAGAGTCATGGATTGAAAGGAAAAATATGCATTTAGAGATCAAATTAGAGAAGGACAACAAATATTTTAGGTTACAGAGAAATATGACTAAGCACTACAAACGGAGAGATCACTTTGCAAGGAAGAAGCTCAAAACTGCCCAAAATGAGGGCCAGTCACCAAAAAATGAGAAATACCAACCTAGGTTTGGTATTTTGGCTCAAGCTTCAATACAGGTCTCCAAGGACCCTTAAGGAACCTACATACCAAATTTGAAGAAAATTTAACAAGTTTTTGTTTTTTGCAAAATTTCAAGCCTAAGAATCCAGCACCCCGTGTGCTACGCTTTTTCCCAAGGCATTTTCTGAGGGAGAAGCTTACATTTTTGGATTCCATATCATGAGAGGAGTATTATTGTTGGAACACCTAATCCTATATGGGTGGGTGTGGAATGCAAAAAGTCACAATGGAGTCCAAGTGACCTTGGAATGTGAAACCAAGAGTCACACCATTGTACTATAAATGTACATCTTTGTATAATGGAAAATAAGAAAGCCTCATGCTTATCATTCATTGTGTGTTGAGTCTCTTGTGTGCGTGTGTTAATTATTCTCATACACCATGTGTGTGTTTAACATGGTATCGGAGCCGATACGTCCATAACCAGCTCAACATTGAGTGAGCCATTTGTGTTTATGGCCTGTGCATATCTGCAAAAATTCTGATAATTTTTGTAGCACTCAGAGATTGTTGCAGCAAAAATTTTGCCACATTAAGAAATTTGCATTGAGAAGAAGCAGCATTTGGAGGGCATTCTGCAGGTTTTATCACTACACATTATTCTACAATCTCTACCAATTAATTTCTACACAGTTTTAGAGAGCTGCTGGAAAATTGTTTAAATTGGGTTTCTAAAGAAATTTCTAGGTTTTATTGGAAATTTCTGCAATCTCCTACTATTTTACTGTTTTAAAATTCTATTGTTGCCCTATTGCCCTATTCTACTCTGCTACTCTGCTGTTTTAAATTAAAACAAAAAAACATTAAAATAATAAAAATAATAAAATAAAAAATAGATTCAAGCCCCAGGCCTGTCGGCCCCCTATACGCTCTGCGTCACTCGGCCTTCCCACTATTCCAACCAACCCCCCTCACTGCTCTCACTCACGTGCTTCCCTATGCTCACTACACCAACACTCCACTACCCAGAAGCTGGCCCTCGGCACCCCCTAACCCTGCGCACACTCCACTCTACCAGCGCTCACCCTACCCTTCCCCCTCACACATCGACTCCCACTCGAACCCCCTCCCCACTATACATAGACTCTACACCGTCCCCTCTCCCTAAGCTACCCGCACCTCCCCATTGCTCTGCACCTCACGGCCATATGCCCCCCCCCTCCCCAACTCTACCTCATAGCTCTGTAAACCTGCTCCCCTCAAAGTTCGCTATCTCCCAACACCCAATACTTGACTCTCATCCTACGAACCTTCCTACCCTCTAACTGTGCTTTTGCTCTACTATCCCTCATCACAGCCCCTTTCCTACCTGCGCTGCTATTACCGTGGCACCACTCGAACTCCCTTCCCCTGCTACGGCACGCCCTTCTCCTCCCATATCCACCTTACGCCCTCACCTCTACACTCTCCCCAATGCACCGCTCACTCTGCCCTCCATACACTCCCCTTCCCACCACTCAAGCCCTCCTCCTCACCGCACCCTCCTCTCCCCAAACTTGACCCTTCACTCAATACGCACAAATGCTCTCTCTCCCTCACAGACTCGCTCGGCCCTCTACTTGACCATTCCTCTTTTGTTATTTCTGTGTTAATTTTTATTTAATAATGCCCCCCATTTTATAATACTGCCCCCCCATATAATAAACGTTAACTAATACCGCCCCCATTTACAATACTACCCCCCAATTTTTTAATTTCACTCTTAATTTTTTAAAATTCCTGCTCCTTTTTAATTAATTCTCATTCCAATTAATCTTTTTTTTAATTGGAAAAAAAACAGCAAAAAGAGAGGAAGAGAGGAAATGGACAACAGAGAAATAGGAAATGAAATATGAAGAAAATGGACTGAATACATAGAGAAAAGTGAGATTTAAATTTTATGATTTGTGGCATATAAAAGAGGGTGATTTTCTGAAGAAATTTACATGTGAAGACGAGTTGTTATTGGTGTAAAAAAGCTCTTTTGAAGAAAAAATTCAGCTGCCTTAAAGGCTTCTTGGATAGTGTTTTCAGCTGCACATATTTTGCAGAGATATTGTATTGTATTGGCATTGTATTATGAGCAGATATTTCTCATTCATAGCTGCAATCAGTATTTGAGTTGTTGAAAAAATTGTTGATTGTCCTCTATCATTTGAGGAGAATATTTTTGTACTTTGAGAATTCCATAGTTGGAAATTATTTTGATTCATTTGTAATTTTTGAAAGGAAGTTGAATCACATTCTAAACGGGTGCATTTTCAGTTGAAGCCGACACCCTTTCATTTTTTGAGCCTAAGTTGTTGAAAATGGCTAAAATAAATGAGGCATTTGAGTTGTTGAATAACCTCATTCATTCCAATGTTGATGATATGATAAAAATGAGCAAGGATGCTCTTTGTAACATTCAAAATTGTTTGCAAGATGCACAAGAAAAGATTGAGTTTTTGCAGTTGGAATCTCAGCTCCAATAAGATGAGCTTCAGCAAAAGAGTCACCATTTTGAACCTGTTTCTGTTCAGAATATTGTGAAGGACTCTCATCAGAAGAAAGAAGATAAAGTTGCAATTGATCCACATTCAGTTCCTTGTACTAGAGCAGATTTACATGCAGATGCAGCAGTTCAACCTGCACTTCTCAAGCCCATCATCAGACCTTGGGAAGAGCTTGTCCACAACAAGCACAGAAATGGTCTTGGATTTGACAAGGATGTGTCCTTTCATATTCCAGACTACACCAAGCCCATCATATTTCAGAGTGCCGGATTCCTGTATGACAGTTCACTTGCAGCTGTTCCAGATCGTGTTCCACTTCCACAACAACAGATTGTAAAATGCCAACACTGTGATCAAGTTGGCCATATGAAGGATTAATTTTTTTATCTTCATCCATGCAAGCACTGTGGTCGGCACACCCATTATTCAGACATATGCTTTAGAAACAAGCCTCCTGTAAGAACAAAGATTCATCTTGGATGGATCGCTTCTTGGCAATGGGCATCAGTAGCCAAGAATATGTTTAAGACACATGTCAGAACTTGTTCACGGATATTGAGCAAACTTGCAGTTGATTTTTCACCATCATCTCACCTTGTCCATGACAGGGGGGAAAATGGTGGTCATGTACAAGCTTCGACATCAGATCAAGTGAGCCTAAGCCACAATCTCTCATTCCATGTTCAAGAGTTGTAGCCAGAGACACAGCAGTTCAAGCGAGCCTAAGCCACAATTCGTCATTCCAGATTCAAAGATGTAGCCAGAGAAACGGATGCCCATGAGCATGCCTTCAGTTTGTGGACAACCTTAAACCATCATCTTTGGTTGGTGGATAACCTAAAACCATCACAGGTAGTAGACCTCCCTTCTTTTAGGTTGAAGGTCTCCCTTTCATATATGAGGAACACTTCCTCTAGCAGAAGCCTTCAGCTTCTTGCCAGCTTTGGTTGAGTTCTTGGAAATGCTTCAAGCATTCCAAAGTTGTTGGTAATCCTAAAACCATCACAGGTAGTAGAACTCCCTTATTTTAAGTTGAAGGTCTCCCCTTTTTATGAGGGACAATTCCTATAGCAGAAGCTTTCAGCTTCTTGCCAGTTTTGGAAGATTTTCAGGAACTACAACAAGTTTTGCGTTCCAGTGTTGGTGGTCATCCTTAAACCACCTCTTTTTCCCAACATTTTAGAGAGTTGATTCATCCCAAGTGCTGCCATGTATACTTTGCAGATTTGTATTACAACTCTCTTCTTGGACTCACACATACCCCTTCAGATTAAGGGGGGATGTTGGAACACCTAATCCTACATGGGTAAGTGTGGAATGCAAAAAGTCACAATGGAGTCCAAGTGACCTTGGAATGTGAAACCAAGAGTTACACCATTGTACTATAAATGTACATCTTTGTATAATGGAAAATAAGAAAGCCTCATGCTTATCCTTCATTGTGTGTTGAGTCTCTTGTGTGTGTGTGTTTATTATTCTCATACACCATGTGTGTGTTTAACATGGTGTTTAACAATTATTACCAAATTTTAGATCAATTGGAGTTTTTTTGGTCCCCCAAAAGGGTCGAAAACACTCATTTTTTACCTTTCTTCCCTCTTTTCTGAACAGGTGTTGCACTCCTCGAAGCCTTGGATTTTTCCACCTTTTCGGAAACTTGTATAGGTCTTATTGAGAAATAAAAAGTATATTTGGAATATAGACATCCACATATTTCCAACGAGCCATCATGTAGCCTTTTCTGACATTGGGAAGGTCTCCAAAACTCTGTTGCAAAACCACGTTTTTTGGTGCTGTGCTCGTGGAAAATTTTCAAGTTTTTGAGACAGTATGCTATGTTCCTATGTGTAACTGAGAAAATATGAATTAAGTAAGTTTCATCATGTAATTGAAAGCCTAAAAGTCAATATATTTTTTTTTTTAGTCTGGAAAATATATTTTGGAAGATATTTTGTGCCTTGGACCTTGTATGGCCTCAAGGACAAGTTAGGATATTTGGTTTTGGCCAATAGGATTCTAGATGCTCTAGTGAGCTCTCTTCCTCATTGTTTGTTATATAAGCCATCAGGATTAATTGTAAATATTTGGGACTTGATGTGTTATAGAGAAATACATGGTTTATGAGCTTGGAGAAGATATTTGGTTTTATAAAGTGAATGAATGGCTTGTGTGGCTTGATGTTGGAGAAACTTGCTTGCAGGATTCCTTAGCTTGGTGAATGGTGATGTTTTTCTAACTTTTTAGTGTTTTATTTTCCTCATTTTGTTTCATTCTACTAGTTTGATATAGATTAGAAAGGTATAGGTTGAGATATGCTCATGGAAGCACCTCAAACCTCCTGTTTGCTATAGTTTTTATGTTTTCTTATTTTAGTTCATCTTAAGGAATTCTTGACTACTCCTTAGGCCCACTAAAATTTTTTCTTTGTTTCATGAATGATTAGTATGTTAGCTTATAAATATGATTCATGGCATGCCCCACTTATTTAAAGTTTTCAAAAACTTATTGTGAAGCTTTTCTATGGAATACTGATTGATTAGGTTAATACAAAGAGTTCTTGTTTTGATCTTGCCCTTTGCCCTTGCTCATAAACTTGTTTCAGAGTTACAAATAGTTTGATATATGATTTTTAGGAGTTACCTCTCCATATATTGAATTTTTTGTTTATCTTATGTGTTTTCTCAAAAATCTGAAGGTGGATTTCTAAAGTTAGGAGTTCTAATGCTTCTATGTGCCAATGGATTGTTCATATTGTATGTTTATCAGTTTGAGTATTGTTCATAGAGATTAATGGTTTACCCTACCTCATGATTTATTGCTTAAAGTTATAGATGTATAAGACCTCTTAGTATTTTCACAAAACTCAATGTTTGTTACACCATCATACATCACTTTAAGGATCCACTCACCTTGTTAAATCGGCCTTGCAATACACTCTGTTTCATCATTTAGACACCCTTGACTTCATTCCACCTATCCTACTTGATCATCTGACCCCAACTGAAAATAAACAAAAAAACCTACACTTAACAACTAGCCTAAAAACAATCATCCAAAGCGAACAAGCTCACATCCTTCGCACAATAGGGAGAGCCCTATCTGAGTCCAGGAAGGTTAGGTCCTAGGACTCCAAAGACTGGCTTGATGTTACCTTGTCATTTGGTTAGCCAATCTGCCAAATCACAGGACCCTTACAGAATCCTATTCATGTCTATCAACCAACTCCATTACAATCGAACCACCTCCTCACAGCCTCACACAAACTCACTTCCCCTTAGATACATTGTTCCATTCCGATGAGGATATTTTTAAGGCCATGAATGAATAAGATTTTCTGTGGGATGCAATGCATCACCACTCATTTTTCTTCCTGAAAATTCATTTGAACAAAACAACCCTGGAAAACAAAATCTATACGCAATCAAATCAAAATATTTCCTTCCATATGGGAAAGTCGACCAGTCCAGAAATCCCATCCTGGTGCCCAATGCGTTCGTGGAAGGGAACATCTTCAATATTTCACCAACTGTTAAGGTAAATATCTCTGGAAACCCAGAAAAAATTGAAATAATCTCAGTAGGGTTAGTGTTTGGGTGCAGGAATTATACTTAAGCAAACTCCTCAACACTTAATTTGTCAACTTGGGGAATCTGTAAACTTACAGATGAAGCACAGGTAATGCCAGAGATGGTATGAATATTCCTAATATAAATCCCTACTTTCTTTAAAGGAAAGATTGCAGAATCAAATTAAGAGAAAAAGGCAACTTGAACCGTCAAAATAATCTAAGACTGGAACAAGAAAGAATGCATTTGCAAGAGGGAATTAAAGATAAGAGGCAGTCACTCTAGCCAATTATTATTTAACTACTAGGTGTGTGTTTTTCTTTAGTAGAGACACTAGTAGTCTCATCATATGGGCCCTTAAACCTGCTGCTTTAGAGATTTCCTTCTTTCGCTAATCTGTCCTTCACTATCGCAGTCTACTTGCACTAGTGCAAGAACAGAGATTTATGCAGAAGGTATAAATGGTGTCTTTACTAAAGGATTTTTACTTAATTCAAGGGCTTGAACTTTTCTAGGTTCAAAGCACTTAGATCTCGTGGCAAGAAACTAGTTGTTGCACTGGATTAGAGCTTCCTGCACTTAGCATTTAATTCTTAAAATGAGTGCTTAATTATTGCAAGTGCTATTATACTGTTAAATCAAATTGCACACATAAAAAGTGAATGTTTATGATCTTAACATAGTGCAGGAATAAAGAAAAAATAAATATACATTTATCTTGTCATAAGCATTTAATGAAAGAAAGAAGGTTGCGGGAAGTAGACTAAGAAGGCTTGCTGCATCAAACTAATGTGCACTGGTGCAGGTTCATTTCTCCTGCTTGGACCAGGTGGGGAAAACCAATCAAACATAATTGCAAAAAAGGAGATATCACACGAACGTGCACTGGTTCAGGGTTATTTCTCCTGCTTGGACCAGGCGGAGAAAAACCAATCTGAAATCAAGTGCAGGAAAAGGAAATTATCTACTTCAAACAACAGATCCTCTTTCACTCAGAAAGTAATGCATGTGCTTAAAATTAAATCACACTTGACACCATAAACACAAATTACAAGAAAATAGGAAATGGGGTAAACGTGCTGGGTTGGCTAGGCCCTAGCCAACTAGCACGTTTCCCTTTCAGATAAAAATGTTGCTCAATACCTTAATCAATTCATCAGCTCAAATATAGAAATGAAATTTATGAAACATGAGGGCGAGCTCCCTTTTATTAATTCATTGAGGCAAGTACATACATTAATACATTGTTCAGACCAGATTCAATTGATAACAAAATACAGAAACCTGTTACCGCCTCTCTGGCTATGTCTCTGTTCTCTTCTGCTATCAAAACTTCCCCCTTAGTCCTATTTACATTCTACATTATATAGGTCATTGGTGAAAGGCCAAAATAGATCATTCAACCAATTACATAACCAAACGTAGAATTTAGCTTTTCGGCCTTCAAAATTAGACAATTAGCAAAAATAGTCGTAGCCAATCTCCAGCTTTCGTCCTTCACAGATTCGGCCTCGACTACCTTTGGATTGATCTTGCTGTCGTGGCTGAAGCTGCTCAAAATGAGGTGGTGATCAACGAGGTTCGGATCTGCTGCAAGGATTTTTTGTGCTGGCAATGGTGCAAGATCTGATCCTGCACTAGGATCAATGGTCACGGTACGTACTCTAACTACCAAATAAAAATTGGAGATATAGATAAGTTACAAAGAGTTATTAAAAGTAATAAATCATGTAATAATTAAGTAATTAATGCTAAGTTGAATTAAAAATATAAAAAATAAATTTTATACAAAATATGTCACCGTGCTTGGGCTGGTGCAAGATGAGGGTGCATAAAAGAGGTAAAATAGTGGTAAATGGTTATGATTTAGGAAGGGGAAAATGGAAAAAAGATAGAAAATTAGGGGGCTAACATCCTGCCATCCCTAAGTTGTTGTGTGTCCTCACACAACTCTTTACCTTTGCAAAAAACCTTCAAAACTTTGAGCATTCCAGCTCAATCCTGCTCTAACATACTGACATCAGCCTACAATGTTTCAGACTTCTTCTTTCTAATGTTATTTAGTATATTTTTCACCTTTTTAAGTCACTTGAAACATTGTGCAGCTCGGTACTTCCAAACTCTAACTTCTCCTTTCTTTTTCTAGATCTCCGCAGTTAATTCTTCTTTACTATGTTCTTTATCCTCCTACGCTTAGCTATAAGCTATTCTAAGTTCTGCACTTGAAGATCTACTTCAACTATCCGAGCAATAGGAGCTACCAAATATTCTTTTTCTTTTGTCTCAATAGGGGCTGTGTCTTCCTCAGGGACCTTAATATCCCTCATGGTTTCAGCAAACACTTCTTCCTCTTATTCTTCTTGTTCTTCTGGTTCTTCTTCTTGTTCTTCTTTTTATTCTTCTTCTTCTGGTTCTTCTTCTTCTTGCACTGGTGTAGAAGGGGATTCAAATTCCTATGGGGATTGTGATTCTTTGCCTACACTAGATTCTTCATTCTTTTTCCGGGCCTTTTTAATGAAATCGGACAACAGAGTGTCATATTCAACCTATACAAAATTTGCTACGTCTGCAAGGATTGACAGGTTGTCTTCTTCAGGAGTCTGTGCCTGTACTGGTGTGGTAGAAGGAGTCTCTTCAATAGGTGCACTAGATGTCTTCTTATTTGGAGATGGTGCCCTTTCTTCTATTGATTTTTCAGGTCATTTCCGTTTTTCACTGGTGCAAGAAGGACTCCCCTTTACATTCTTACTCGGACCATTGCTTGTGCTGGCGAGGTCCTCTGGCTCCTTTCCAGCAACTGTCCTTTTATGTAGCTGTTTTAACAGTGCCTCCTAGGTCATGCATTTAAATTCTAATTATTTCTACACAAAAATCTTTATTAGGCCATGGTGATATAACTTCTTGTCGGCCTAGTCTACCCGTCTATCCTACACACCCTTGGCCATTCTTTTGAAGCTCTTAAGCAAAAATTGGGGGAAATCAATCCTCCACCGGACGTGTCAATTGGCTTCAAAATGTTGCAACATCCTAAAATGGTACACAAAAGTGAGGGAGTACCTTCCCTCATAGGTTATGAATTTCTGTAGAATGAAAAGGAGGTCCTGCCACTGTCCCAGTTGCGCACTGCGTGGAATTCCCTTTTTCCAATCTACCTTCATATTCTTGTTGATGACGAAACGTTGCCATCGCTTCCTTTCTAGTTTTTTATTTTTAAACCATTGCTCACAAGTATTTTCCAAGCCTGTCTCTACTGCTATAAATTGTTCTGTAACCTCAAATTTTAGAGGCCCAATTTTTACTCAGCCATTTTTAAACTTCTGGAAAACTGTAGGGCCACTTCACTATTGTGCCCGTCAAAATTTTGCAAGAATTGAAGAAAGCCTGAGTCTCACAATAGTGAAAGACTATTGCGATACTCAACAGTCTGTTCTACCCTAGTAAGAGACGAAGGTTCACTTCGAACAAGCGGCATCACTACTTAACGGTTATGAACAGTCAAGATTTTACAGGCAACATTGGAAAATTGGTTCTTATAGATAGGGATCTAATCATCCACCATCCCTTCCATTTTATCACCCATTCATTCCATTGAAATAGTCGTGGATGTGTGGCATCTTTGAGATCGTGCCGGACTGGTGCTTCTGACAGCGTTTTAAGAGGAAACCATTACGAGTGAAGGACATATAGGATTATGGCAGAAAGGGGCAATTATATCCAAGCAACAGTTAAACACTTCCACACTCTTTCATAATTCAAAAAATAACTTCAGCATTCATTAAAAAAATGGTCATTATTCTTAACTTGAAAACACCTTGTACTTTAAATAATTTTCTCCTAGTTAATATGATAGCACAAGTACTCATCAACTAAGTGAAAAGACTTCTTATAAAATTTCATGATGACCACTTTCCTATGACGTATGATATGAAAAGAACAAATTGTACTATGTTTCTGACAGGGTGCAGGCTTGCACCGCTTAGACTATGCTATTCTGCTGGTACCATTCTACTTGCACTAGTGGAAGCATAATATATGAAAAAAAGAACAGGGAATTTAAGTAAAATATAGGCTGGAATTCCAACATGGCTTCCTCAACTTATACTGGAAATTTTCTTTGCCCTTTCTTGATGCTTCAGAGCATATCCTTTTGCTCTTTGTGCAAGAGATCCTACAATGAATTGATGAGGAAACAAAGAAGTGGAAAAAGAGAAATTTCAAAATAGGAAGAAATTTTGTTACAGGGATTCCAGTAATAGTACTATAAGAGGGGATAAACAGAAGTGGGATAGGAAAAAAAATTCAAGGGTAAAGTGGGGTTTTTACGAAACGGATAGGGTAAATTCAGAAGAATATGGGAAGGTTAGTCATTATGGGATTGAAGAAGAAAAAAGAGGGAATATTACGAAAGTGGATTATGAATAAAGGCAGAAAATTTTCTAGAAGGTCCTCCTTCACTGGTGCAAGAAAAATAACTGTAGCGAGAATTAAGTGTTACTTGAATAAAAATATCCATGCTAATTACCCCAATTGTATAAAGGTTGGTTCTACTGAACCTGCTTTTACTCGGTGGTCGCTAGCATATCTAAAGATCAAGAAACATTCTCTTTTATTAGAAATTTTTTATCTTCGTGCCAGCAAGTTGGTTTTCAGGTTGATCCTTCTGTAATCATGTCAGCGTCATAATTACATTTTTTTTTCTTTACTTTTTATTAATTTTTTTTTGTTTTTTTGTTTTTTTTTTTAAGAAGAAGAAGATTTCATGTTTTGAAAAGGTTGGTATTATCATTCACCACTACCATCCTGAATTGCTGTTGGAATTGCTGTGTAAAATTTTTCCTGGCAAGTAGTTGAAAATATTTTTTTAATCTGTGTCCATTTACCAAGAATATTGATTTTTTTCCATCAATAGTTTTAACTTCTACTACTCCATTCTCGAATACTCGGATCACTTCATAAGGTCCCATCCAACGTGTATGGAATTTCCCTTTAAAAATTTTAAATCTAGAATCATAAAGGAGCATCCAATCACCTAGTTTGAATTTCTTTTTCTGAATAGACTTGCCATGCCACCTTTTGCGTTGCTACTAAATTAGTATGTTCTGATGAACAACATCCCTACGAAATTCATTTAACTCATTTAGTTGGAGAAGATTCTGTTGTTATGCCTCAGATAGATCTAGTCCTAACTGAACTACAGTTCTGAAAGTTTTGATCTGGAATTTAATTGGTAACAGAACCTGTTTTCCATATACTAGCTCATATGGTGTATGTCCCGTGCTATTTCTCCAAGTGGTTCTGTATGCCCACAAAGCTTCTGGTAATATTTTAGCCCAATATTTTTTATGCATATTTATTGTCTTTGTAAGAATGGACTCAATCACTTTATTTGTGGATTCCAGCTGGCCATTTGCTTGTAGGTGATACAACGTGGATTTCCTGTGCCAGATCTTGTATTGCTCCATCACACCCTATACCAGATTAGAAATAAACTGCAGACCATTTTCAAAAAAAAATTCTCTAGGCACAAAAAATCTAGTAAATATTTCAGTAAAAATAAAATCAACAACAAGTTTTTCTGTAGCAAAGGAAACAGCTTTAGCTTCTACCCATTTTGTAAAAAAATCTGTACAAATTAAAATATGCTTTTTACTTAATGACGTTGGATTTATTGGCCCTATAAAATCAATAACACATTTTTCAAATGGCTCAATTATAACTTGGGGGCATAAAGGAATTTCATTATTTTGATTAGGCTAGCCCATTCGTTGACAGTTATCGCATCGCTTGACATACTGTTTGGCATCCTTAAACAGGGAAGGCCAAAAGTAACCAACACACAATACTTTATATGTAGTCTGCTTATCAATGAAGTGGCCTCCACATGGTTCATCATAAGCAGATTTAAATATGTAAAACACTTCCTCCTCTCTTACACATCTACGGATAATCAGATCTGGACCAGTGTAAAAGAGATCCCCTTGATGATAGGAGTAAAACAACGAAAACAGTAAAGAATTTACCCAGAGAAATAAACATAACAGGTCAACAAAAAATCATTAACATAAACACAAATGTTTAATTGGGAAAAACCCCAAACTCCAGGGAAAACCCATCCTAATGAAATTTCATTAGCCTTGGCCAAAACCCTAGCCAATCCAGCCAAGTGAGCCTTCACCGCTCACCTCTAGGCCTACATTACAATGATGTCTTCCCAACCTTTTATAGGCTCCATTACATGCAATACTGTGGGCTAAAAACTATGGGTGCACAATACCATGTGCCCCAAAACCACTACTATTTACCCTAGTCAAATATTGACTCTATCCCGAGTCAAATTTACCTAACAATTCCTCCCTTAAACTTGACTTGGGATTTCTTGACTAAATCCAGCCAAAAATTTCTAAGTGAGACAACCTCGCTCACTCTAGCTCCTCCCCCCTCAAATTTTTACCCAAGGTAATTGTTAATTTTACATCCCCCTTATCACCTAAGTCTAACCCAGACTTTACCAGTGATTACCCAGGAGTACGCATGCCATACCAGGTCTTACAGCAGTATGCCCATTTACATGTAAAAATTAACTCCATTATATATATATATATATATATATATATATATATATATATTTGTTTCATTGTTGCTATTCTTTGTATGACCATTCTCTACATTCATTGCTATTCATTTATTACATGCATTCCTTTCCTTCTCAGCCACATGCTCTTATCTCCTCCACCTTCCACGATGAAGCCCTTTACTTACACATCAAGAAATTACCAGAACATCATCGTCATTTTTATTGACGTTGATGTTCAACTCTATTTTTGCTTTATTTCCATAGCTCCATGACATGTATTTTCTTCCAACACCTACAGGTGTCGTCAAAAGCTCGATTTATGCATGAATCTTGCATTTCTCTATGGCTATTAAGCTAATTCGTTGACCCTTGGCTTGGATCCACATGAATCACGATTCCTTCTGATTCAGGGGCTACCATGTGGTTAGCACTCCATCCAAATCAGTTAGTGATGATGAAAAATCCATCCGTTCATGCGTTGTTCATCACGTAGTGGATCAATTCACGCCTACCTCCAGAATGGCCCCAGGGTTCGGATCTCTTAGATCCTCTGCTACCTTGACTCCAACACTTCAAGAAGGGAATTTTTCCATGCCATATTTGTTCCAGATATATACATTACTGCAATCCACTACAAACAAAGATCTGGTATCTTCCACTGCAACTACACAGATCAACAACAGATCTGGTCTCATGCACGTAGCTCGATCCACAGCACAACAATCCTGCAGGTTTAGGATCTGTAAGCCTGCACACCACCGGTTCTTATAGGTGCTTATATCTAGCTTACGGATTATAGTTTCATAGTCTCACGCAGCAGATCTTTGACCCCCTTCAAAATACCGTGGCAAGGAAACAGGCAGTTCATGAATTAATTAAACAGGCACTTCAATCGATTTTGCAGGCAAACAAATCAGCCGCACAGACATCAAAACATCTGCTTCATTGAATATCACATCTTCACACATGTCAATCCATGAACGAAGTATGCTCAGTAGTATTCCACAAATCAAAATCATTGACCGATACTGCAAACCGAGATCTAGCATATTTATTCTTCACGCAAATAGTTTTTCATCCATGACCACGTAGATCAATCCATTATGCATGCAATCACCTCCACGCTTGTTCGTTTTCTTCACACACAGGTCAACCATGCACAGGAAACCTACAGGAATCCTGTAGCTTGATCCACTCACGCATAGTATGAATTCGATTTTCTCGCGGCGCAGTGAATCCTTCAGAGCACCAGCTCACGCTGTGGGTCTTCCAGCTCTTGGTGTTGTTGAACCTCCAACTCCAATTCACGGACTGTGGTCCCTGTTAATTCATGCACTGCAAACAAATCTAATTATGATGGTGTCAGACTTGGTAGCTCAGAGCTTTGCTCTACGCTAACATGGCTTCTTCCACTGCAAACATTGGAGATCAACAGATCTAGTCTCTTCCACGCAGATCTGGTCTTGTGACCTTATCCAACTAATCAGGATAAAGAACCAAATTGCTAGAATATGAAAAACGTAGACAACAGATAGCTTTCACGATCATGAGGTTTGCCGTTCTCCCTCGAATTTAACAACGCTTTGTATCCATCCCAGCACTCCGATACGAGTATGATCTTGCTCATACAACACACCAGACATCCCACCATATAGTGATATGTAATTTAAAACATTCTTCATTTCACATTAAAACACAAAAATGAAATTCAGTGTGGATGCAAAGCGTATGACAGAAGCAACTGTGAATCGAGTTGCCCTCTGATTCTTCCACATAGTAACTTCTGATCTAGCCAGGCAGTGTATATAGCTCACTCCGATACCAATTAATAGGAGTAAAATAGTGAAAACAGTAAAGAATTTATCTACAGAAATAAACATAAAAGGCCAGCAACAAGTTCAACAAAAAATCATTAACATAAGCACAAATTTTTAACTGGGAAAAACCCCAAACTCCGGGGAAAACCCATCCTAATGAAATTTCATTAGCCTTGGCCAAAACCCTGGCCAATCCAGCCAAGTGAGCCTTCACTGCTCACCTCCAGGCCTACATTACAATGAATTCTTCCCAGCCTTTTATAGGCTCCATTACATGCAATACCGTGGGTTGAAAACTATGGGTGCACAATACCATGTGCCCCAAAACCACTACTATTTACCCTAGTCAAATATTGACTCTATCCTGAGTCAAATTTACCTAACACTTGAATCTCTGAGTATGCAACACTTTTCTGAATAAGGTTCCGCTTTTCGCGAGCGGACAAGTGGGGTGGTGTTTTCCCAGTAACCAAGTAATTAGCAATGTCAGCAAGGTAGAGAGAATCTGTTGACATAGAAAAAAGATGTTCATCTAGAAAATCATCATTAACAAGAGTTTCTTCACCAGGATTATCTAATTTGGAAAGAAAATCTACTACAACATTAGATTTTCCTGGTCTATCAACAATAGTAACATTAAATTCCTGCAAGAATAGCAACCACCTAGTCACTCTATTGCTAGTCAATGGTTTGTTCATCAAATATTTAATCGTGGAATGATCAGTATGTACAAACACTTCGTATCTTGTAATATAGTGCCTGAACTTCTTAATTGCAAAAATTATAGCTAAAAACTCTTTCTCTATAACTGTATAATTTAATTCAGCGGAAGACAAATTCTTACTAATATAATAAGTAGCATAAGATTGCTTATATTCCTCTTGTCCTAAACCTATGCCAATAGCCAAATTTGCAGCATTAGAGGAAATGTAAAAAGCCAAGGACCAGTTAGGACCTCTCAAAACTGGTGCCTGTACCAAATTTTCCTTCAATGTTTCAAAAGACTGTTGGCAAGCTGTGGACCAAGAAAATTGACTATCCTTAGCTAGAAGTCAGAAAATATGGGAAGCTATCTTAGAAAAAATTTCAATGAATCTTCTATAGTAACCAGCATGTCCTAAAAAACCTATTACTTCCCTTCGAGTTTTGGGTGCAGGAAGATGCAGAATGATTTCAATATTTGCTGGATCAACTTGGATACCTTTGTTGGATCATGAATGTGACCACTTTTTAACACTTATTTCATCCATTTTTACTTTTCGTTATCATGTCATTTATTATAATTTATCATATAAATTCATTTTATAATGATTTATGCTCTTATAGATGAATATTATTTCTTCTCCTTTATTTTTAATAAATTGATGATTATTATGCATAATTTTATCAATGATGGTTTATTAATATATTTTTTAATATCACTCACCATTTTAGCCTCCAACATATTTTCTAGACTGCAGATTTGATTTCCAAATCATCATGAAATATTCCAACTCAGAAATTCGTTGGAATAAGAAGTGACAGTTTTACGGTTAAGATTCTGGGAAAATGAAGAAGAATATGGAAAATATGGAACATGGGTTTTGTCCATAATGGTCCCAATTAACTTTTCTAAAGATCGGTTTGCCCAAATTGGGCATGTATTGAGCGAAACATAGGGTTCTTTGAGCACGATTTTCTCATATTTGTTGTTGCGGCTGTCCTCCAAATCTCAGCTGCAAAGCCAAATTCACCTTGCTCTTGTTGAAATATTGTTGGAAATATATTTTCTGGTTGATCAAGTTGTTGGGAACAATCCAATATTGTTATGGGAGATCATATTTTCTATTTAATTTCTCTTCCTTCTGATTATAAAAGGAGAGCATGTATTGTGTATTGGAGAACAATGGATGATTATTGAATTCCCTTTGTAACACTATAATTCCTTGACTCTTGTGAGAAAAGAGCAACTGATGCAAAAGATATTCATGTTTTATTAATACAAAGAGGCGTTCTCGTTCCATTTCTCAAGCTCTGCAGTAGCCTAGTGGTGCTTTCATCGGCGGTTGAGGGCCCGGCCCTGGTGGGGCGATCCACTGTTTTTATTTCTATTCTTTTATTTCTGTTGTGTGAAGTGTGTTTAATGTTTGTTTCAATTACATAATTGGTTTACTACTGTTAGATCAAATATAGAGTCATTGCTCTTTCATATTTTACAAGAAGCACATCTGTCGTTCGATTATCTTGTTATTATCATAAAGCTTTGTTGTTCTGTATCTGATTTAAGTTGATGTTCCATTAGTTTATAATTTACTATAATTGGTTGTTGCGTGGTGAGTGGCTATCGACAGAATTAAAGCATGGAAATCTAGTTTCTTGAGTATGTTAGGATTGTAATTTCTATTCATTTCATGTTGTTGTTCTATTTCTGTTCATTGTTTATTCATAGTCTTCGATTAGCAAACAGATGAGTTATAGTTACATGCTATTGTTCCTTTCCAGATTGTGTTTCTTTTAAGTTTCTTTCATTGAATCTACTTTTAGTTTGATTGCTTTAAAGATCTCCAACTATGGAGGATAGAGGCTTTTTCTTCCAAGTCCCCAAATTGGTCATCTTGCATTGATTTCTAAGGGAAAGAGTTACTGCTACTGCATCCCTGATCGATGTTTTGCAGGATTGATGTAGTTTAATCTTTCCATTCATGTCACTATAATTAGTTTTCTTTCCAAAGAATTTGTTATTTTCTCATTTGATATTCTGTACAACATCTTCACAGCGTTTCTCTTGGATGAATTGTAGCCTCAGACAGAGTAGACTCTTGAAATAAAAATTCACTCCCGGATTGATAATTAATGTGAGATAAATAGGTGTTAAAAAGACACCTTTTATACCTCAACAACCTTTACCAAAAATTAAATGGCCAAGTACCACTCCCACTTTGCACATTAATCTACATTTCTTGTCACTCAAGGCAAGATAGGCTTCCTGACAATGGAGAATTACTTTCTCCATATTTTTGAGAGCTTCCTGAAAAGAATCACCAAACACAGAAAAGTCATCCATATAAATTTCTACAAATTATATTTCAATAAAAATGGCGAGGACTTCCCTTTGAAAGGTATTCATGGCATTACATAAACCAAAGGGAATCACATTATAAGAAAATGTACCCCATGGACATGTAAAAGTAGTTTTATTCTGATCTTCGGGTGCAATTTGTATCTGGCTATAGCCACTGAAGCCATCCAAAAAGGAAAAATATTTCTTTCCTGCAAGGTTATCAAGCACCTAGTCAATGAAAGAGAGAGGGAAGTAATATTTGACAGTGGATTTCTTTAATTCTAGATAATCAATACAAATACGCCATCTTCCATCTTTCTTAGGTACTACCAGTAATCGAGAGACCCACTGGTTTTCGGAAATAGGATAAATAAAACCGACATGCAAGAGTTTATGTATTTCTTTCTTCACGATATCTCTTAGAGCTGGATTCATTCGCCTTTGGGGTTGTCAGACAAGTCAAGTTCCTTCTTTAATATAGATATGATGTGTACAAGTTTCAGGAGGAATACCATTCATATCTTCATAGCCCCAAGCAAAGGCACTAAGATGCTTTTGCAACAAATTCACAAGCTGCTCCTACTGAGATGAGTCCAAATCTGAACTAATATGCAAGGATTTACCAGGGCTAATCTCAACAAGAGTAGTGTTAGGCTTAGCAGTACTCAAGGGAGTGGTCAAATGCAGCGGTATAAAAGAATGAGAATCATGATTATCTTGAAAATCTAGGCTGAAAATATGTCTTAATGGCTCAAAATTAGGCATAGTGTCTAGATTATTCAGGAAATATTGAATCTCATCTTCTTGTGAAGACTCAGTATAATGATGAATAAGGGAAATGGGCCGAGTCTCCTCATCACTGCTTTGATCCAACCATAAAGTATCTCAAAGTTCCTGAACGGATCTGCAAGGGGGGTATAAGGTAACTTTCTTCCTAGGATCTCCATCCAAAATATAAATATCACCGGAATGACATCCAATATATGAATTGGCCATAGTAAGCCATGGTCAACCCAAGATCATGGGATGTCCTCCTACTAGGTTCGTTGGCTGAAGCACAATGAGATCTGCAGGATATTTCTAAGAATCTAATGAGATGATCACATCGTCCAATAACCCTTATGGCTTAATTTTAGATCTATCTGGTAATTCAAGCACAATGGGAGTAGGGCGAAGATGAGATAACCAAAGTTGATCCATGGTTTTCTTAGTCATGACATTAGTGGCTACCCCCAGGTCTTTAAGAACATTAGAGACAAGGACATTACCAATATGAACTAAGACAACATGGTTTCAGGGATCAGTATATTTTTCCATAGACACACATCCCGTCATCAACTTTGCTGCCCTACCAACAAATTGAATGGTTTGGGGTTCCAATCTCTTCGTCCTGGGTTTCTTGAGACAAATTTCCTTAATAATATTGGTACAAATTGGGATCTCTTGAATGGCTTGAAGAAAATTTATCTTAATGAAAAGATTCTCAAGCTTAGATGCCAAAATAGTCTAAAAAATAGACCCACTTCTTTCCATTACTAGCCTCTCTGGGAAGGGAGGCTAGTTGGAAGAAGATGTCAAGGATTCAGAGGGTAAGGGCTGCTTAGTGACAACTTTCTAAGAATGGTTAAGAGTTTCCTCTTCTCCTTTCTCTTCAACAATCACTATAGGCTGTTTCTGATTTTCTGATGTTATATTCCTTCCCGATCTTAATTGAATATCATGAACCTAAACTGGAATAGGATTGTACTCAAATGGTAAAGGTGGGTTTGTTACATAGATCATTTGCACTGCTTTATTATTGTTAGGATTGGACATAGGTTGAGCAGGCAACTGATGAGGTTGATAGGGTGGAGGTAAAGGCAACGGTGGAGTAGACTGACTCAAAAGTTGAGGCGTTGAATAAGGTGTATGCGTAGATGGATATGATTGCATAGGTGGCTGGTGGGAGTATAGAAAATGACTTGGCCCTCTCCAACCTTGTTGCCATCGTTGAGAAGGTTTCTCATGCTGATATTGATTCCCATACTGCCATTGCTGATTAGTATTAGGATAAGAATATGCATGTGAATTATAACCAAAATAGTGTGGAGAAAATTCAGTAGCCATACCTGCACCTACCTAAGGCCAATTCCTTCTTGCTCCCATAGCATACAAGTAATCAGCTTTAGGTTGTCCCCCTGTAAATACAACTTTAAGTCTTGGTATAGAGGGACATTTTTCTGTGACATGGTCTTTTGGACAAATAGCACACTTATTAGTTTCTTTCAAATTAAGGGGACACTCTTTAGGAGGATGCTTGTCTCTACATTTAGGACATAAAATACATAATGACTCTTGTCCCTTCATGATTTTTTGCTGAAATTTTGAAGAATCTAACTGTTTGGTAACATTATTCATTATATCAATTTTCATGTTTTCCATTTTATTTTCTAGTCCAATAATCATAACATCAGTAGATTCAGTTTTTATATTTCTATTTCAAGTTCCTCTACCGGATCTATACTGATTTCTTCAAAATTTCCTGCATAATTCACAAATTTGTTCAAAATTTTGCTGAGAAATATGACCTTGTCCTAATATATTTAAATTATTTCTAGCATTATCAATAAGTCCTCTTAAGAACAAGTTTCTAATAGTACTGGGATCAAACTTAAGTTTCGACCTTTGTAAAATATACATAAATATTTCTAGGTAATCTTCAAGAGTTTCATCATCATCCTATATCATTGTAAAAATCTTATCCTGCATGTCTTGAGTTTTGCAATATTCTTGATATTTAGACAAAAAAAATCTCTTCATCTGATCCCAAGAGTTTATAGTATTTCCTCCTAACCCCATAAACCTGCGTAGAGCTGAGTCCTTGAGAGTAACAGGAAATAATCTTAACTTCTGAGCATCAGTTGAATAATCATAACATCTACACAGAATATCAAACTCAAATAGAAAAGAGTTAGAATCTTCATCAACTTTACCATCAAAATGAGGGAGAGCTGATGGTGGAATATTCTTCATTTACACCATAGTATCAGAATCCACAATTGGAAACAAAAAAGTGGATTGTTCTTTACTTACCTGGTTTTCACCAGTCCCTTCCAAATGATCTTCATGGTCCACCATTGTTTCCTTTTTACTTGTACTTCTCTCAACAGGCTGATCCACACCTGAGCTATGGTCACCAGAATCCAGGTGGATTGTTCCTACGAGATGGGTTTGAATTGGATTGGGCTTCCTGCTTACAGAAGGAGACCCAATATGAGAATTTTTTTTAGAATTATTTTGGCCCTTAGTGGGCTTCGAACCCTTCCCTTTTATAGGCATTCATTTCAAAAAAGAATGAAAAAAAAAACAAACAACTTCTAGTAAAAAAATTTTGTCATAAATAAATTAACACCAGTAAAATTCCTTCAAAGAAGATTTTCCAAACAATACTACAAAAATAAAGGAAAAATTACCTCTATTGTATAATCAGAAAACTCTTACCAAATCAAATCGCCTCCCCGGCAATGGCACCAAAATGTTAGGTGCAGGAATTACACTTAAACAAAATCCTCAACACTTAATTTGTCAAACCCGGGGATCCGTAAACTTAGAGATGAAGCACAGGAAATGCTAGAGATGGTATGAATCTTCCAAATATAAATCCCTACTTTCTTTAATTAAAGATTGTAAAATCAAATTAAGAGAAAAAAGGCAACTTGAACCATCAAAATAATCTAAGACTAGAACAAGAAAGAATGCATTTGCAAGAGGGAATTAAAGATAAAATGAAATCACTCTAGCTAATTATTGTTTAACTACTGAATGTGTGTTTTTCTTTAGCAGAGACACTAGCACTCCAATTAGATGGGCCCTTAAACCTGCTCATTTAGAGATTTCCTTCTTTTGCTAATCTGTCCTGCACTATCGCAATATGCTTGCACTAGTGCAGGAAAAGAGATTTATGTAGAAGGTATAAATGGTGTCTTTACTAAAGGCTTTTTACCTCATGCAAAGGCTTGAAATTTTCCAGGTTCAAAGAACTCAGATCCCATGGCAAGAAACTAGTTCTTGCACCGGATCAGAGCTTCCTGCAATTAGCATTTAATTCTTAAAATGAGTGCTTAATTATTGCAAGTGCTATTATATTGTCAAATCAAATTGCACACATAAAAAGTGAATGTTTATGATCTTAATAGAGTGCAGGAAAAAATAAACAATCAATATACATTTATCCTGTCATAAGCATTTAATGAAAGAAAGAATATTGCGAGAAGTAGACTAAGAAGGCTTTCTGCATCACACCAACATGCATTGGTGTAGGTTCATTTCTCCTGCTTGGACCAGGCGGGGAAAACCAATCAAACAAAATTGCATAAAAGGAGATATCACACCAACCTGCACTGGTGCAGGGTTATTTCTCCTACTTGGACCAGGTGGAGGAAAACCAATCTGAAATCAAGTGTAGGAAAGGAAATTGGAGGAAAAGGAAATTATCTGCTTCACACAATGGATCCAATTTCACTCAGACAGGAATGAATGTGCTTAAAATTAAATCACACTTGAAAACATAAACACAAATTACAGGAAAATAGGAAATGGGGTAAACATGTTTGGTTGGATGGGCCTTAGCCAACCTGCACGTTTCCCTTTTAAATAAAAACACTGCTTAGTACCTTAAGCAATTCATCAGCTCAAATATAGAAATGAAATTTATGAAACATGAGGCGGAGCTCCCTTTTATTAATTCATCGAGACAAGTACATACATTAATACATTGTCCAGCCCAGATTCGGGCGATAACAAAATATAGCAACTTGTTACCGCCTCTTTGGCTGTGTCTCTGTTCTCTTCTGTTATCAAAATTTCCCCCTTAGTTCTATTTAAATTATACATTATATAGATCTTTGGCCAAAGACCAAAATATATCGTTCAACCGATTACATAACCAAATGCATAATTTAGCTTTTCATCCTTCAAAATTAGACAATTAGCAGAACTGGCCATAGCCAATCTCCAGTTTTCATCCTTCAAAGATTTGGTCTCAGCTTCCTTTGGATCGATCTTGCTGTCATGGTTGAAGCTGCTCAAAACAAAGCAGTGATCAAGGAGGTTTATATCTGCTACAAGGATTTGTTGTGCCGACAATGGTGCAAAATTCGATCCTGCACTAGGATCAGTGGTCACAGTAAGTACTGTAACTACCAAATAAACATTGGAGATATCGATAAGTTACAAAGAGTGATTAAAAGTAAGAAATCATGTAATAAATAATTAATTAATGCTAATTTGAATTAAAAATATGAAAAATAATGTCTATACTAAATACGTCACCATGCTTGGACTGGTCCAAGATGAGGGTGCATAAAAGAGGTAAAAAAATGGTAAATGGTTATGATTTACGAAGGGGAAAATGGAAAAAGGAGAGCAAACTAGGGGGCTAATAGTCAGCATGATCCCCATATGATGCAATCTCTTACAAAAAATTGTTGCAAGAATATAGAGACATCTTTGTATGGGATTATTCAGAAATGCCAGGGCTTAGTCCCACTATCTTAGAAAACCATATTGACACATGGCCTGACATACCAACGATATGCCAAAAAAAATGTCAGTTACACCCATCTAAGGCAGAATAAATTAACCAAGAAATCGATAAGCTTCACAAAGATGGGTTTATCTATCCCATAGATTACGCATCATGGGTCTCCAACCCTATTTCCTATCATGAAAAAAATAAGGAAACATTTGTGTCTGTATTGATTTCCTAGATTTGAACAAAGATTATCTAAAAGAAAACTACCCTAGCCCGTTCATCGACAGTTGCGTTGGACATGAAGCCCTATCCTTCATGGATGACTTCTCAAGGTATAACCAAATTCAAATTCGGTGTACCTATGAATACAAAATGACATTCACCACCCCATGGGGCACTTTTGTATACCAAGTTATGTCATTCAGTCTTGAACAAGGTGGAGCTACTTTCCAGCGAGCCATGAACTATACCTTCCATGACCTGCCCCACCTTATCCTCGCTTACGTGGATGACCTCACTATTTGATCCAAGAAGTGAAGTGATCATCTAGAAGATTTACAGTTAGTATTCCAATGATGCTGACAGTACAGCCTACACTTCAGCCCTCTCAAGTGCATATTTTGCATCAACGAGGTCGAATTTTAGGTTTTATAGTGTCTCAACAAGGGATTAGAGTCGACCCCCTCAAAGTCAAAGCTATGAAAGAGCTGGCACCACTGCGAACCCTCAAGCAACTCCAAATCATGTAGGGGAAATCCAATTTCCTTAGATGCTCTCTCCAATATTACACGACTTGCGCACAAGGATTCATATGCCCTATCCATTAGGATATACCATTTAAATGGGATGATCAAGACCAAAAATCGTTTGAGGAGATGAAAGATGCAATGACTTCAGCTTAATTGATTATCCCACCAAATTATGACAAAGAATACACCCTAAACCTGCCAGCGGCAGAAACTGATTGAACCGGGGTGTTAATCCAATGCAATCCCAATGGTAAGGAACACATAATTTATTACATCAGTAAAAACTTATCAGGCCCCGCATTAAGATATGAACCCGAAGAGAAAACTACCATCTCCCTTACACATGAAGTCCAAAATGTTTGGCACTACATTATCTTGCGGAGTACAACAATCATCGCAAATATCAACCTCATGAGATACCCGTTGACCCACCATTTGATGAACTACAAATACACTTGTTGGGTAGTCATACTATAGGAGTTTGACTTATAGTTCAGCTCCCCCAAGAGTAAGAAATATTTGATCTTAGTTAGGTTCATTATTGACCTACCAAGTCAAACCAAAGGATCCCCAGTCAATGAATCACTACCAGACAAAGATCTCTTTCTAGTGACGAGTAATGATCATTGGTATGAAGATATCCTCTTATTTCTACAATCCCAAAAGTTCAATCTAAAGTTCACACATGACGATTGAAGGAGCATATTCCACCATGCCCCCAATACCTCCTGATGGGAGATGTCATTTATAAGCAAGGCATCGATACCATCCTATGTCAATTCCTAATGCAAGATCAAGTAGAGAAAACCCTCAATGACTGTCATAGTGGAGCTTCTGGTGGCCACCATTCCTGAATGGCTACCACCCAAAAAGTTCCGCGGGCATGATATTTTTTTCCCACCTTATTCCACGATTACATCACAACAGTAAAAATATGCAATCAATGTCAATGCTTCGCTCACAATGCAAGAGAACCTCTCGGTCCTCTGCACTCGGTCATTGTAGCTGGTCCCTTCTGTAAATGGGGGATCAACTTCATGACTTGCAACCCAGCATTGTCTGGAAACTAAAATACCTCATCATCGTCATCGACTATTTCACCGAATGGGAAAAAGCCATGCCCGCATATGAAAATATGGCAGAAGTTGTGATAAGGTTTATGGTCAACCATGTCATCTCATAGTTCGGTGTGTCGAAAAAGTTAGTCTCCGATCACAGAAAGAATAAACCAAATATTCCAGGAGTTATCTCACCACCTAGTATTCACACACGAATTCACATCACCATACTATCCTCAATCCAATGGACAGGTAGAAGTTGTCAACAAAGTGGTCAAAACATTGTTACAATATATGTTGAATAACCATAAGACAAACTCGCACCATATGGTTTTCTCTGCCATGTGGGCATATTGCGTGACAGTTAAAAGCTCAATAGGATTCACACCCTGCCAACTAGTGTACGGGGTCAAAGCCGTGATTCAAATTGAACACAAAATCCCCAACTTGCATGCCACCATCAAAATCCTCAATGATACCAAGCACTTATAACAACTTTTGGTACAACTATAACTCATCAACAGAAATCGACGTCAGTCCCTCCAACATAATGAGGCCCATAAAAAAAAGGTAGAAGCTTCATTCGATCAAAACATCACCCCTCTCTCATTTACCAAGGGAGATTTAGCCGTCCGCTATGATGTCGCAAAAGAGGCCCTAGGACCTGGGAAGTTTGAAAGACTATGGAAATTTCCTTACATCATAAAAAATTTCCTCCTCAAGGGGAAATAGATCCCATCAGAGCCTGATAGTACATCCATAGCTAACCCCGTCAATGGTCTCTACCTAAAATTTTTTTACCCATAAGGGGCCGGAGGTCTCAACTTTAGATATAAGATGCATGTAGCAAAATGTGTTTTACGATGACTACAATCATCATAGAATTTTTCTAAAAAATTACTCTAGTGTTGCATATGGATCGTTCCCACCTCCATTATTTTGAATTCGCCAATGGAGCATCTTGATCATCTCAAAATCTAGTAGAAGTCGCCTAGGCCATTTACTACCCAAAATATTCGCCATTCTTCACCAACATAGTATGCATGAGATCAACCAGCCATAATAAGGTAGCATCTGATCCAGTCATTGGGATGATGAGCAATACCTTCAACCAAGGCATTCACCATATTCATATCTACCTTGATTTCGATCTAGTGGTTTCACAGTTAAACCAAGAATTTCACGTAAAATATTCTCAACTGTTTATAAAGTATTTGCATGCATGAATATTAAGTTGTTAGTTTGATCATATTACATTCACACATATACAAAGAAATCAAAACGAGACAACTGATCACATACCTAATCACATTCTAGATTAGAATGCTTCTCATATAAACCATCATCCATATAAAAGAAAAAAAACATAACAAATATATCTACATATAAGGTACACAACTTCCATAAAATAAAATAACCATAGACACATCATCAAGAGCCTCAAAAATACATATCTCAAATATATATGAAAACATATGTGTGAGTAAAAATACACAAGTCATGTCTATGACCCGTAGGTGAGCCAAAAAATATATATACATGACATCAAAAAATAGGGAAGCATCGTCATAATGGGCGATTTCCTTGAGTACATAACATCTCTAGGGCTGAGCCCCACGAGGTGGATCCTGTAGACCCACAACTGCACCTGGTGTCAGTAGAGGTGCAACGGACAAAATAAAAATTTCCACATGACACAACGTCCTACGATACACTCTCTCTCCAACCATCGACACCTCGAGCCATGCATCATCTAAGTCATCCACAAAACCCTGGGCCAGAATACCCCAGCTCAACCTCTCCACCCGAACCCAAGCGTTGGCTAAGTCTGTGGACCAAGCCTTAGAAGTAGCTACCTCCTCCTCAACCACCATTACTCTCGCCTCAACCACCTCAGCACGATTAAGAAGAGCAACATACCCAGCATCGACTACACTTCTACACTCCCCTAAGGGTCCAACACCATCATTGTGCCCACTAACCTGGGGCTAAGGAACTCTGCCTCGACCCCTCCTCGATGTCTCATGCCCCACTAAGCGGGAAATGAGAGGCCCAACTACTCCCACATCTGCAAGAGAAACAAGGATATTGTTAGTGTGAACACAATAGGAATTTAAATATACACATCATAAAATACTCAAAAATGTAGAAAAACATCAAAATGTCATACTTGGAGGGCCCCACACATAACAAGCATGAAGACCCATATCTTCATCCTCCAAGAAATCCATCCTGATATACAGATAATCCATAAACATTTGTGATTTGACATGGAACCACGCCTCCATGGTTGCATCCCAATAGTGACCCACCTCCCCTCCTCCGCCACGAGGCATCACGGGCACCCACCACCACATCCAAGGATCCCGACGAGGACCGATAGGCACTAGCACGATAGGTCGCAACATCACCACCCTCTCAAACATAATACTACAAAGGATGCTCACATATGAAAATAATTTAGATCCTCCCCGGACCTTTCGAAGCTGCGTCAGCAAGCCATCGTATACATGGCACGCCTAATCATAAAAATGACTGGCCGAGAGCTAGTGCAAGACACCAATTTGTGGTCATGAAGCCCTCTTGGGGGACGATGAACTATCTTCACTAGGGTACACCACTCAACTAAGTCAATACTTATAATTTTAAAATATATGGGATAATTTGAAAATATTTAATAGTAGATTATATAACATATCCTATAATTTCAAAATATATAATAATATATTGTATATACAAATTGAAATTAAAGGGTTTTTAAAGAGTTTTACTCAAAAATCTAATCAAATAATGGGATTATCATACTTTATTCATTGAAATGGTAGTCCCCACAAATAGTAGAATGTTTTGAAAGGAAAATATACAGAGAAAAATTTAAACAATTGAGGTTGACATAATTACGAAATAATGTCTTGTGGTTAATTGTAATCAAAACTTTGTAGAGATTTTGAAAACGTTAAGTTTAACTTGTTCAATATGAAAAATTAGAGTGCCTTAACGTTTGTTACACTTTTCTCAATCTATTTATGAATTCAAAATGCACTCTCCACAACAAAACATTACAGTATTTTTTGAAATAGTTTTGGGGATTCCTCTCAAAAAGTGTATTAAAAGTCTATAAGTTTGACTAACCCTATTTTATTTTTAGTATATAAACTTAATTAAGAGAAAAAATGACCATAATTATTTCCACATAATTAAATTAAATTCCTGAATTATTATTTGCATTACACTATAAATAAAATAATAATAATAATAAAATATAAATAATATCTATATTTCTAAAATATACTCTATAATTTCAAAATATACAGTGATAAATTAAATAGAAAGATATAAATAAAATAAGAATTATGAGATTGTGAAAATTTCATTTATTAAGACCAAGTCTATAGAATTTGAAAGGAAAAGATAAATACAAAACCTAAAACAATTTGTTTGAAAATAAACAAATTTTAGAATAAAGAAAATAAGTTTCAAACCAATTTTAGAATAAATAAAATAAGGTTGAACTTTTAAAGTAAATAAGAAATAAACTTAAAAAATTAATATTTATAGGTAATTTGAAAACATATAATGATATATTGAATAATATATTTTATATTTTCAAAATATCTAATAATAAATTTGGTATAAAAATAAAAATTAAGTGACGGTTTTTTTTAGAGTTTTATGTAGTACTATGATCAAGTAATAAGATTATCATAGTTTATTGATTAAAATTGTAGTCTCCACAAATTCTATCAAAATTGGAAATGATATATATTTAGAAATCTTAAAACAATTGAGGTGGATATAAACTATTTCCTTAGTTTTTGGTAATTGAACAATCAAAGTAGTGAAGCATAACTCATTTCAATTTTAAATTTATTTTTCTAATTTAAAGTTTATAAAATATTATTTTTCTAATTTATTTCATTAAATATTATCTTAATAAATTAATTTAGGTATTTTATATATGTATATACACTTAGTTATAGCATTTTTGGACGTTTTTCAAGCCTAATTTGATTAAAATCTGCCATGAATTTGTGTAATATTCCTAATTAGCCCAAGCTAATAGGAATATTTAAATTTTGTTTTATTTTCCATTTATGAATAAATGACTAATAGAGGACATGTAAAACTCCTTAGATCAGTGAATAAATCAATTCTCAATGTAAACACAGCTATATCAAAGCCATTTACATAAAATCCACTTGCAAGTGTGAAAGGGGTTTAAGCTATGAGACTGGGTCAACCTTGACCAAATCTACAGCACTATCTAGATTCAATGTATCTCATAAAGGGGCAGCGTAGTTCTAGAAGGAGGACTGTTGAGCCCCAAAGATGTCCTTTCCTTTCACCAAATTTCTCTTCATTCCATTTGTCCTTTATCAGTGATAGGCTTAAAAGATCAATAGGATTGATTAAATTCACTTTAAGAATGAATGCAATGACTGACTTACTATAAATTTGTGGTTTTGTTGTCATAGTGATTTTTTAGTAGACTTAGCTACAGAATGCAGCCATTCTTTAGCTAGTCACATATTCCGCAGCCGTCTTTATGTTCACAAAAGTTACAGGTGTCACTTAAAGGAAAAACACATATGACTGAATTCCAGAACTCTCCTACATCATTCCTTGCCCTCTACGAAGTCTGAGCAAAAATCTGCAAGTGGTTATGCACGTGGAGGAAGCCAAAACTAAGAAGTAGACTTCTACAAGGACAAGGACTCTGCAGATGTCTTCAACAAAGTACGAGTCCTCAATAGGAGTTCTAATTTGATTTTTATTGAAAAGGACACCTATGCCTATTTTTACTCAATGACAGTTATGTATTTTTCTTATAAGAATAACTCGATGAACCGAGAGACAGTTAGTTAGCTGATGTTTTTTTGTTAGTTCTCAAAGACTCTGATACTCTGTTTCTGAGAATTTTCCTTTAATGAAAGAAGTACAACTTTAATGCATGATCTGAAGCAATTTTAAGGAGTTAAGGATTCGCGTGCCAATCTGGTGGTAGAGGGCCCCTACTGTCCGAAAGGCTTTGTGCATATTTTCTATATAAGTGAGTTTTAGCTCTGTTTCGTTATTAATCTAGGCAGTTTTTCTGAGCATCATGTTTTATGTTTACTTAAATCGAATATTACAGTCAATCCTGTTCTCATAAACTATTCCAATATATCACTAACACATGAATGAGATAGAGCTGTAGTACTTCAAAGGTTAATTGCATTTTAGTTCAGTTCAGTTCATTGTATTTCAAGTTTTATTAGTTATTTGCACTCTAGTCCTGTTAATTAGACTTAAACGACCCTCATTATTTTACAAGCTTCTCTTATTCTTAATCTCTTCTAACACATCATTATCATATGGAAAAGAATTAGTTATATCATTTTGAGTTCTTGACTATTCTGCAATTTCTCATAATTTTACAAACAACCTTTTTCCAAAGCTATTCCAAGAGATCTCTAACCCTTGAATGAGGCTTAACAGTAACATTTTGAGTTGAAGAATGGGTTAATTCTAGTGTCATAAGTTATTTTAGCATAGGGATCCTTACTATGTTGCAGATAATCTTTTCTGAAAATGTTCCAACAAATCTCTAACAATGGATGAGATTTTCTCTGTGATATTGTAAGTTGTTGTTTACTAAAGAGAACCTCATTACATCGAACTTATCCTTTTTCTCAAGTTGTTCCAACATACCTCTAATGAAATGAATTGGATTGAGTTTAATGTTATGAGTTACTTTTATTATCAAGCTTTACAATCTGTGGATTAAAATTTTCTATTCTTAGGTGCCATACATAGTTTAGAGTAGATTTTGTTATGTTTTAGTGTGATCAATAACTTCTCTTTGCCAACAATTTAGTTCTTTTCCTCTTAGCATAAAAACAGAAACCAAAAACACTAGAAAAACAGTAAACTCAACGAAGTAGGAAGGAGATACCTAGGCACATATAGTGCACTTCACATCAATAGTTTACCAGCCCTGGTTGACAATTTATGACATCAACTTAGGAACACTAAGTTGAGCAGACACAACAAGGACCTCATGTGAAAGGGGCTAAGTGATTCAAGGTGGTTTCGGATTTTGCACATCCTAATCTTATAAAAGGAAGGAGAAGGCTCAAGAGAAGGTTGTTGAATGTATTTGATTTTTAGGAATTATGTTTGCTTAGACAAATTCTAGTTCTCTGGGCTGTTTAGCAAGAGACTAGTGAGGATCTCCTGTTGGGGGTTCTCCATCCTTCCATTGAGTAGCTATTGGAGGGTTTTGTGCTTATTCTCCACTATCTGGCATATGGCCAAGCTCCATATCTCTTTGGCAACGTAAATCTAGTGATTTTTTTATTGTCTAAGTGAGCTACAGCAAGTGGAAGCTATATCTATTTAGATCTAGGCAAATCTAGTGCCTCTTCTCAGTGAGTGTGTCTTTTAACCTCCTGGAAGAGTGTATTGGATCATTGGTGATGGATTTTCAGATCTAGGCATCAGGACTATTCAGTATTGAAGAAAAAAAAGCAGCTTATCTCCTTGATCTGTGTGAATATTGAAGAGCAGAGTTGCAGAGGTTTTTAGAGTTCTCTTGGAGGAGAGATCTCTAATGGAATGGATCCTTCCTTTCACTGTGGTGATCCATGGATTGGCCAACCAATCCATGTACCCTTCAGATATTATATATTTTTTGATGTATTTACTGCATAATTTCTAAATATGGCCACAGAACTGTGACTTAGATCTCATATCTACTCATTGTTGTTGATCATTTGCTAAAATCCCTAAGGGGAGTCTATTCTAGAGTCCCTTTTATATAAATATCTATAATATATCTACCATTTTGTATGAATATATGTTACAGATCTGAAATGTAATAAAAATAAGCTTCAGCCTCTTGTAATCTACGCTGAGAAGCTTTCCTGGTTCAATATATTGTTGCAACACCTATTTGAGGCTTGTAATCATTGTAAATGCCTGTATTTCTCTTGTATATTTCTTAGGCCATAGCATAGACTTGATTTATTATTTCTCACACTCCATTATAACTTTCACCTTCAGAAATCATGCTATCCATGCTTCAGTAAACTTCTGCATACTTCAAGTCATGGGGAATTAGGGTTTTTAAGACTAGTTGGGATTGGAGGAATGGTTTAATATAGCTAGGATCATTTTTTTGACCTGAAATTTGACATGGGAGTACTACATGACCTAAGATAAAATAAACTCCCGCTATTTCCCTTAATTTTACACATATTTCTGAATACACTCATTTTAGGGCCGAAATCACCGCTTTTCCCCATCCTTTGTCAATAGAATTAATATGTACTGCTTTTCTGTTGTACATACAATTGATGATGAGGTGTTTATAAAAAAAATTCAGAGTTATTAGCTCACTTATACTCCAATATTGTGTTATATACTGCTATAGCCCTTCATTGAGAAATTTTCTGAAGACAACTAGAGGTGGGAGATCTGTCACTTATCTAAGCGATCCAAAGGTTGGTCTTGGTTTTTCAAGCACACATCCCTAAAAAATGATTTTTTCAGGCCTGTCTTGCTGAGCAGTCCAAATTTGGGATATTACAGTGGTATCAAAGCATGATCTATGGCTTAGCCTGTGGGATCAAACTATCGGAAGCATGAAGAGAAGAAGAAGAGACCAGGATGGCTAGAATGAGTGAAGAAGAGATCTCCTTACTTCTCTTTCAAACTATGAAAGGCATTGAAGAAGATCTTGAGCAGATGGAGGAAGACAGATGCAAGGAAACTCCTAGAGGGTTTCAAAGAGAAGAAAGATGCAATGAGCTCAAGAAATCAGAGATTAGAAAGCCGGAGAAGATGAGATTTTCCTCATCATGTTTTAGATCCAAGAAGGATATCCCTAAGGAGGATGAGCAGATAGAAGACGAAGGCCCCTGCACTTCCTATTCTTATCAAGGAGACAAAGAAAGAGGCAGGAGAAAGACTCCATATTTTGGAGAAAAGAACGAGAAGAGGCTCTTAAAGCTTCTTCCAAGATCTGAAAAGAACATCAGTAAATATCTCAAGAATATCGGGAGGGAGATGTATAGAGAATCTCCAAATGAGTTTGAGATGCATCAAATTCTAGATTTTCACACAGTGAGTGTGAGCATGCAGCCACACACTGTGATGTACAGTGCAATGAGAAGCTCAAATTTGCCATGAGGAAGATGGGAGAGAAAGAAGAAATGACTAGGAGGAAAACTCTTACCGAATTCTTGAAATAAGATGAGCCTCAAGCCTTGAAACTCAGAAATCAGTTCTTTTTTTCAGAGTATTGCAAGGCCAAGGTGAAGAGAAGAAAGTAGAGTGGTAGATTCACTCAATCTTCCTTTGAAGGATCACCTATAAGATCAACCAAAGAATGGGTGGAACAGCTAGACACCTTCCTATAGCTGCACCAAGTCCTTGAAGAAGAAGCCATCCAAGTTGCGGCACTACACTTGAAGGGTAAGGCCTATGCTTGGTGGAAATTTGAGTTCCTTCCTTTTAGAAATGTAAATACTTCATCTTACATCATTTTCACTAAGGCATTAGTGAAAAATTTTGATAAGAAAGTTCATGGGACACCTATGATGAAGTTAAATGAGAAGGCACAAATAAAATCCCTGCATAAAAATGAAAATCCATTTCAGAGGCCCATGGAAGAGGCTAAAAACTTGCATCATGCCTTGTTAGAGGAAAGGTTTCACTCCCGCACCTTTGAACAAAAGAACGGAGATATCTGTTCTTCAAAGGTGGATCCTATCATTGGGAGGTTGCCCAACTTTGTTGCACGGATAAAGGAAAACATCGTTGTCAAATATAGCTTGATCTAGAACCTCAAGCAAAGGGAGGAGGATATTTTGCTCCAAAAAGAGGGATTCTTGTGGCATGGAAAGAAAATCCCCAAGATCTCGTGTATGTAGATCAAGGCACATTTCATGATCTACATGTGCCATTGATGAGAAGGTGTAGAACCATAGAGACACAAGGAGGAGATAGGGAAGAGAACCAACCTCATTCCTATCCATTGCAGGAGGTTGATGCACCTAAGAAGGTGATTGGATTACGCAGTGAAAGCATGGAGGGTCTTCTCCATTCATATGTTCAGTCACCTCTTGTTGATGATGTCTCATTGCATGGAGACATTGCACCAAGGAGACCACTGGATTAGCAAAGGAGGATGAGTGCTTCACTTGTTGAGGCACCAATCATTGATTTCATAAGGGTGGAGGCCTTGGAAGGTCTTGATACAACGCTGAGAGTCTTGGGTAGGCTCAAGAAGGAGAGAAGAATTCTCTCAAAATCATCCACACCCACTCTCATTCCAGTTTCTGCGCTGTGGTAGAAGAAGCAAGGGAAGGATATCCGCCTTCCTGCTTACACATTTGGCATGGGAGCTGTCTATGCACATAACTCTTTGGAAGAGTTAATACAGTCACCTCCCTTCTCTACAAGGATGGAAGGGGACTCATCTATGAGCTTCTCCGTTTGCATGAGCAATAATTATGGTAAGGGTATTGATTATTTTGATTTATCTAATGTATGTATGCATCACTTAACCATATATGTGCAGGATGTCGATCCAAGGAGGAGCATTCTTGCTTAAAGGATGCATGGTCTACTTGAGGCCATGAGCATTGTTGGTGACCACTCCCTAGGAGGACATGGGGAGGAATTATTTTTCGGAGGACATACTCACATTGCCTAATCCATCATTCACTTCCTCCAAACTTATGAGGAGATTGGGGCAACAAGCAAGTGGTTGAGAGACCACACATTTTTTCATTCTTTGCTACAACTGAGAGTCAAGTTGCATTGGTTACACAAGAGGGACCATTTTCCTTCACATTTGCTACATAGGGAAGCCAGCATGATTCTAATTTTGGCTCCTTATTCTGCTATTATTCCTATTATTAAGAGGAGCATGTGTGGGAGAAAGACACATTGGCTGGATGTGTCCCTTGGGGGAGAGAATCCCCATATTTTTTGCATTGCATGCTCTAAAGGGAGCATGAGAGATGATATGGCTGCCACAATCACACATTTGTTTCTTCAGGAGGCAAGACATAAGAGCTAGGATATGCCTCTCACTGATATTAGAGAGGAGTCTTTCTATGAATCACCAAGCTGGGTGATCCGGATCTTTTGGGGGAGGCCCCCAAGATCTAAAAATTTGAAATAGATCTGACAAGATCTGCAAAATTAGGATGCTAGAAAAAAAAGAGAGAACACAAAGCAAATAAAACCACAAAGAAACTTGTTTTATTAAAACAGAGAATAATTGTAGAAGCTACATTGTGGTGGAAAATATGTCCTTTTACAAAATGAGGCTTGTTATTTATAGCATTTTTCGAGTTACAATACCATGCATAGATACCATAGGTGGATACCATGGGTCAAAACCATGAGTCAATACCATGGGTAGATACCACTTACAATACCATGGGAAAATTCCATGTGTGGGTGAATACCATGTGTGGATACATAGCATGGGTGGATGAATATCATGTATAGATGTCACTTACAATACCATGGGAAAATAAATACAATGGGTGGATGAATACCATGGGTCAATGACATTTACAATATCATGGGTAAATTCCATGGGTTGATAGATAACATGGGTAGATGAATACTATGGGTGGATGCCATTTTCCATTCGGATCATTCCTCTCTCCTTAAGAAGCAATGGTACCCATTGCATGAAGTTCCCTCCTGAGAAGCCTTTGTTGAATATGAAGAGCCATTGAAGAGAAGGGTTTTGTGTAGTTAACCCATAACTGTGATGAACGAAGATATGAGGATAGAGATACCCTGTAATGCTTGTGACCAACTATGATATTGACAGTGTACGGCTTAGCAAATGGACTTCGATGAAGTGTGGGTTTGTGCATGAACCAAAAAAATGAAAAACGCAGATCCAAGGATACAGATACCCTATAATTCTTGTGACCAACTATGTGACTAACAGTGTGTGGCCTAGCAAATGGACTTCGATGAAAAATATTTTGTGCAATTGACCCATAACCGTGATGTTGATTGTTGATAAAGTAGTAGGTGTCTACCTAGCTCGGGGTGGGAGGGCACGTCTCCAAATAACCCAAGCCAAACGCTGCTATGATGAAACTGATGAATGTGAAGTAGGTGCCTACTAAAGCAGGGTGGGAGGGAATGTCTCTAAACGGAACCCGCTCCGAATGCTGCTCTAGATTTAAAATGAGCATAACTCGGTCAATATAACTCAGAATATTTACCTGTTTTTGGAAATGGAATGATCATTCTGCATCTTCCCATGTGTTTGAAACCACCATCTGGAGACTCCAAACTCTCAGATTCACGATGGAATAGTCTCGCCCTCACAAAATTTTTGAAAAAAATAGTTGATTTTAAATCAATGATAACTCCCACATCCGGACTCCGATTCGACCAATTTTTTTTCAACTTGGGTGATTTTTCAAGAGGAGATCATATCTATATCCATTATTTTGAAATTTTTCACTTAAAATTGCGAAAAATAATAGGAGAGCCGCCGTCCATGAATTGTCGTTACAAAAATTGCTTCAACATTGCCGATTTTGAATCAATGATATCTCCCTCATCCGAAATCCAATTTGGCTGATTTTTTTTTTAATTTGAGTATTTTTTCGAAAGGAATCCAGATCTTGTATTTTTTTTTTTTTGTAACATTTTCACCAGAAGCTTCATATCTGATCTAAAAACTCGCCATCCAAAAACAATTATGGGTTTTGCTGAAGATTGCTACAAAACATTGAAATTGAAATATGTTTCAAACGCTCATTCCCATGGAGGTGCAACTTGAATATGATACCACTCATCTGGATCTTGGGGGGAGGCTCCCAAGATCTAAGAAAATTGAAATGGATCTGACAAGATCTGAAAAATTAGGATGGTAGAAAAAAAAGGAGAGAACACAAAGAAAATAAAACCAGAAAGAAACTTGTTTTGTTAAAACAGAGAATAACTGTAGAAGCTACATTGTGGTGGAAAATATTTCCTTTTACAAACTGAGCCTTGTTATTTATAGCCTTTTTTTAGTTACAATACCATGCGTAGATACCATAGGTGGATACCATGGGTCAAAACCATGAGTCAATACCATGGGTAGATACCACTTACAATACCATGGGTAAATTCCATGTGTGGGTGAATACCATGTGTGTATACATAGCATGGGTGGATGAATATCATGGATAAATGTCACTTACAATACCATGGGTGAATAAATATAATGGGTGGATGACTACCATGGGTTAATGACATTTACAATATCATGGGTAAATTCCATGGGCGGATAGATAACATGGGTAGATGAATACCATGCGTGGATGCCATTTTCCATTCGGATCAGTGGGAGGTGATTCATTTCAAGTGGCTGATAGCATGGAGATGCCAAAGAAGGAGGGGAGATTTTGCAGCACTCACCTTGTCAGTTGCTTGAGGGCAAGCAACACTTTTGGAGGGGAGGACTGTAATATTCCTAATCAGCCCAAGCTAATAGGGATATTTAAATTTTGTTTTATTTTCCATTTATGAATAAATGACTAATGGAGGACATGTAAAACTCCTTATATCAGTGAATAAATCAATGCTCAATGTAAACACAGCTATATCTGAGCCATTTACATAAAATCCACTTGCAGGTGTGAAAGGGGTTTAAGCTATGAGACTAGGTCAACCTTGACCAAATCTACAACGTTGTCTAGATTTAATGTATCTCATAAAGGGGTAGCGCAGTTATAGAAGGAGGACCTCATGTGTAAGGGGTTAAGTGATTCAAGGTGGTTTAGGGTTTTTCACATCCTCATCTTATAAAAGGAAGGAGAAGGCTCAAGAGAAGGTTGGTGAATGTATTTGATTTTCAAGAATTATGTCTGCTTAGACAAATTCTAGTTCTCTGGGCTGTTTAGCAAGAGACTAGCGAGGATCTCCTGTTGGGGGTTCTCCATCCTTCCATTGAGTAGCTCTTGGAGGGTTTTGTGCTTCTTCTCCACTATCTGGCATATGGCCAAGCTCCATCTCTCTTTGGAAACATAAATGCAGTGAGGGTTTCGTTGTCTAAGTGAGCTGCAACAAGTGGAAGGTAGATCTATTCAAATCTAGGCAACTCTAGTGCATTTTCTCAGTGAGTATGTATTTTAACCTCTTGGAAGAGTGTATTGGATCATTGGTGCTACATTTTCAGATCTAGGCATCATGCCTATTCAGTATTGAAGCAAACATCACAGTTCTCTCTCTGATCTGCGTGAATCTTGAAGAGAAAAGTTGCAGATCTTTTGGAGTTCTCCTGGAGGAGAGATCTCTAGTGGAAAGGATCCTTCCTTTCACTATGGTGATCCAATCCATGGATTGGCCAACCAATCCATGTACCCTTCAGATCTTAAATATTTTTTGATGTATTTACTACAAAATTTCTAAATACTGCTGCAGAATTGTGACTTAGATCTCAGATTTACTCACTATTACTCATCATTTGCTGAGATCCCCAAGGAGAGTGTATTCTAGAGTTCCTTTTGTATATAGATCTGCAGTAGATCTACCATTTTGTATGAATATCTATTATATATATGAAATTTAATCAAAATAATCTTCAACCTCTTGAAATTGACACTGAGAAGCTTTCTTGGTTCAATATATTTTTGCAACACCTATTTGAGGCTTGTAATCATTGTTAATGCATGTATTTGTCTTGTATATTTCTTAGCCCATAGCATAGACTTGATTTATTGTTGCTCACACTCCATTATAACTTTCACCTTCAGAAATCATGCTATCCATGCTTCAGTAAACTTCTGCATACTTCAAGTCATGGGGAATGAGGGTTTTTAAGCCTAGTCGGGATTGGAGGAACTGTTTAATATAGCTAGGATCATTTTTTTGACCTGAAATTTGACATGGGAGTCCTACATGACCTAAGCTAAAATAAAATCCCGCCATTTCCCTTAATTTTACACATATTTCTAAATACAGTCATTTTAGGGCCGAAATCACCGCTTTTCCCCATCCTTTGTTAATAGAATTCATATTTATTCTTTCTAATGTACATAAAATTGTTATTGAGGTGTTTCAAAACACATTTAAGAGTTATTAGCTCACTTCTACTCTAGTATTGTGTTTTATACTGTTGTAGCCCTTCATTGGGCAATTTTCTGAAGACAACTAGGTGTGGAAGATCTGTTTAACCCACCTAGAGTGATTTATTTTGAGCCTCCTCTTAGATGTAGGACTTAGATACTCTTATCTAAGGGATCCAAGGGTTGGTCTTTGATTTTCAAGCATGCATCCCTAAAAAATGCTTTTGTCTTGCTGAGGAGTCCAAATTTGGGATATTACAATTTAGTGGTTTTTTCTGGTCTAATTTGTTTAAAATTTATTGAAATCATAAGCTTGATTTATAGTAAGTTTTAAATTAAATATTTATTTGAAATTAAAATTTAATCAGGCTTGAAAATTTAATCAAGAATTTTAAATCATAAGCATTTTCAGATTTATTTTTTGAATCTAATTTGTCTAAAAATAGGCAAAAATTCATTGAAATCACAATTTTGGTGGGTAGATTCTAGAAAATATAATTCCCTAAGGTTTTTGAGGGCATTGAATGCATATATTCACATAAATTCCTTTTGAGAGATTATGGCTACAAAATCCACCATAAACTAAAATAATTTTGATAAAAGGAAAATAATAAAATTGATATATTGAAAAATTACATACATGACATTATTTTATTAACTTCTTAATGAGATTGTTATTTTTTAGTTCTATTTTCCTTTATGAAGCTTTAATTCTATACATTAAAGACCTTAAAATCAAGTTAATTTGGTTAAAATAAACCAAAATGATGATTCAATAGTTTTACTAAAATTTATTTTATTTTAATTTTTTATCATTTTAAATTAAAAAATAATTAATATATATACATTGAAAAACAAAAAAATATTGAAACTATATTTTTGTTCAAAGATATTCATATTTGTGCTAATATTCCTAACATATTTTTAATATGTAAATAGGTTTTGGTACAATATCATGGGCAAATATTAATATTTTTTTTTTTTGCCTCTCTAGCCCACATGGTATGGGGGTTAGACCAACAAATTCTTTTTGGCCTAGTGTAATTACAAAATTATGTTTTGTAACTAATTTTTATCAAAATTAAGCTAGAGATTTTGAAAACCTTGAGATTAAGTTGCTCAATATGATGGTAAATGTTCAATTTAAGAGTGGGTTAGACCAACAAAAATATTAGGCCTAGTTTAATTACTAAATTATGTTTTGTGGTTAATTTTAATGACAATTCTACAGAGATTTTGAAAATTTTGAGTTTAACTAGTTCAATATGAAAAGTTAGAGTGCCTTCATGGTTTTTACACTTTTCTCAATACATTTATGAACTCAAAAATGCATTCTCAACAACAACAAAATTACAATATTTTTTGAATTTTTTTTGGGAGATTGTAATAAAAAAGTGTATTAAGAGTCTATTTCTTTATATGAACTTAATTAATGGAGAGAAAAAATTATAATTATTTTCCGTATAATTTAATTAAATTCTTTAATTATTATTTGCAATAGGCTAATAATAATAATAATAATATCTATATTTATAAAAAATACTAATTTTAAAGTAAATAAAATAAGTTTTGAATTTTTAAAGTAATAGGAAATAAATTTAAAAAATTAATTTTTATGGGTAATTTCAAAATACATAATAATAAATTAAATGTAATATTTTATAATTTAAAAATCTATAATAATAAATTGTATATATAATTAAAAATTAAGGGTTTTTTTAGAGTTTTGAGTAATGTGATCACTTAAAAGGATTATGATAGTTTATTGATTAAACTTGTAGCCCCAAAAATTATATCAAAATTTGAATAGAATATATACTTTGAAATCTTAAAACAATGAAACAATTGAGGTGGATATAAATTATTGCCTTATTTTCTGGCAAATAAACAAGCAAGAAAGTAAATTTAAGTAATTTAATTTCATTATATTTTATTTTAATAAATTAATTTAAGTATATTATAGATGTATATATAACTAGTTGTGTTTAGTGAGTTTTTTTGGAAGTTTTTCAGGTGGATTTTTGTGTTCTAATTTGTTTAAAATCTATCAAGAATTTTCTGGATTTTAGGATGTAAATTGCTTAAAATTTGGAGGAATTTATTGAAATCATAAACTTATATACATAAACATTTACATATATATATATATATATATATATATATATACATATATATATATATATATATATATATAAATGTACATTTAAAAATCCAGTTTAAATATACACACCTTTGTATAAAAATAAAATAATAAAAATGATATATTAAAAAATTATATACATAACATTATTTTACTAATTTTTTATAAGTTTGTTATTTTTGAATTGAAATTTCCCTTAATTTCACCTTAATTGTATAGATAAATTTTCCACCTAAAAACATATTTCATGTATTAATTAAACTATACCTTATATTAATTTACCATTTAAATTGAATTAATATATCATAAAACAAGTAAAACCATATAAATTTAACTAATATAAATTAAAAGTAGCAACAACTTTATAAACATGGATTTATTATGAATATCAAAATAGTTATGATATGTTTGAAAAAAAAATCTCAGTCAAATATATTTTATTTGAAAACATTATTATTTTTAAATATAAAAATAACTAATATAAATTATATATATATATATATATTTACAATACTTTTTTAGTGATATAAATAGGTTTTGTTCGAATATCATGATCAAGGCTATAATTTATCAATACTCAATATCAAAAAATAATAATTCATTTGGTGTCATACTTTTTTTTTTGTAAGTTAGGTAGTGTCTTTCTATTTTTTATTTATAAATGCAGGACAGGCTACATTAAAATATTTATACTTGGCCTCAACCTGCCCGTAGGAAACCACGTCTGTTGGCTGTCTAAGTGCTTTGTACGCTTGCCAAAATTGAAATTGTCTCTTTATCCTATACAACGCATTCACTAGCTGTCCTACTACGTCACCATGTTCAAGCAGATAACATAAAATAAGTTCAGGCATATAACATAACATAAGTTGCCATACTTCCGAAAAGACAAGATCCTATTAAAACTATGAAAACTATCCATCAGAAGATGAAATTGGGGTTGGATCCTTGGCATGCGATCCAGGCATGTCCACCTGTTGCAGCTGTTGGAGCAGCTTCTCCATACGTTCCATCCTATCGTCCATTCTCTGAATGCGATCAGTTACTTGATATTGGGTAATTTTGATGTGATGCAGGTGGCTTTCAATCTTTTCCAACAAATCTTTAAGGAAGGATTATGTCTTTGGTTGCACTTTAAACTCTGGAGGATGTGCACTTTGGATTGCTTTAGCAAGAAGGCATTTCACTAACCAATAAGTATGAATGGTTTGGTTGAATAAACTGAGGCGGCCTCGGGTGTTACCAGGGTCGTGAATGAAATCTAGAATGTCAGCTTCAGCCTCAGTGTCTTCCATGTCTGTCTGTAGGTCTCTTTCCCAGCCACGAATTTGCATTCGGGTTGGAGAGGAATTGCCCAGAATGTAGTTTACTACGAGATTTTCCAAATGTTCCTGATTTGTTTTCCTTCCTCGTTTCTTTGGCTCCGGTTCCTGCTGCACCTGCTTCCCCTTGGCTGTTTCTGAGCGCAGACCATGTTTCCCCATGGTGCCTTGGTCCCTATTCAGGAGAACATACATACAAATAATAACCAGAGTAATAACTAGAATACAGTTGGCGCCTCTGTTTTCATTAATTCCAGTTTTGAAATGTAGCTGCAAGCAATTCGTAGAGAAAATCCGCCATAAAACGTTGCATACAGAGCATGAACAGTAGAGAAATATACAAACCTAGACAATGGAGCGCAGAACCTTAAGGATGATGGTAAACCTGAGTGCAGGCATAGGGGTTGCTTGTAAACATGAATTGGCGCAACATACCAGAAGGCTGGAGGGAAAGGAGAATGCAGAGGGTGCGGATTTACAACCTATGATAACCCAATAAAACCCAGGATGAAGCAGACCCTTTTTGAGTTGAAGAACTATAGAAGTTTGAAGGCCCAACAACCACCGTGTAATGTCGTTTGCATGTCTGTTAAAAGGGAAGAAATGAACAGGAGAGTCCCGAAGACCGGGGTAAAACAAACCCTGAAAAGCTTGAGGTCGCTTCACCCAGCTAATGTGGATGCTGAAACCCAAACAGAGGCCCCAAAGACACAGAAGGGGCAGACCTCTACAAACAATATAACTCTTCTGAAGGAGAGATTTTAAGAAACTGTGGCCGGAATTAGATAACACATAACTGAAACAGAGACAAGAAAATGAGGGAGGGTCCCGAAAACAGGGACGCACTGGGGTTTTTGGAGGAGTAAGAACCATTAACACCCTCTCAAGAATCCGAACTATCCAACAGTAACCCGGCCAGATTTTACTATGAATTATAAGCTCCATGGAAATGAGGATGGAGGTTAATACATACCAGACTGCGGTTGCAAAATTGACAGGGTGGTCGCGCCTCCTATTCAGCTTCCGAGCTCTTGCATGCAGCAAGCTTTGCATGAGCGTTTTGGACGAAGGAGGGCGAAAACATACCTTAATCAATCCTTCCGATCCGGGCGCTGACAGACTATTATGACAGGATCTCTGCATCATTAAGCCTGCACAAGTGATCACCTTAACTGTTGATTGAGCTTGGCGGTGGCTCATCATGGTTATTAACTATCTGGAGGGTGGCGTGCCGTCAACCTGCCACGAACTGTCCTACTTGCCAACTGTTCACCCCGGGGACATTTGGTGTCATACTAGTTTAGTTAATATTGATTTTTTTTAATACATTATGTTATTTAAAAGAGTAATATGAACAGAAATATTTTGTACATAATTAAATTAAAATTTTGAATATTATCTGAAATAAAAAATAATTAAATAATATTGGTGAAAACTTAAACTACGTGGACATAAACTCATTTTAATTCATGTAGTTGCCAATTAATCTCATTATTGCCTTCGTTGTAGTTGGCAATTAATGTCATTATTGCCTTCCTATTGGACCAGCTAGGTAATGACATACCGGGAGCTTCAACCAAAATGAAGATTTATCACTTTAAATACAAACAGAGGTGCACATGTTGCAGGCAATCCCTTTTTGTTGCAATCATAGGCATTGGAGTTTTTGGACATTCCAGAGGGCACCTGCACAAAATGGTGAATGGGCAGCTCCTCTCTGAGGATCAATTGAAGCAGTTGAAGAGAGCTGGCCAGTACAAACATGTCAATATGCGTCGTAACAGCAGTAATCATTGGGATGCTCATATATTTGATAGCAGGACCAAGGAAAACCTTTGGCGGGGAATATACCGCACTCCAGGTGAGGCTTACCAAGCAGGCGCCAGAAAAGTAATCAGCCTCTTGGGAAGCAGCAGCGTTGCTGTAGCCTCTTTTCCACAGGCTCCAACTGCGTCTCTTCCGGCCGTACCCGCGGAATGTAGCCGTGCACCCAAGTAGCAAGCGATATTCTGCAGGGTCCATAATATTATGCCATTTGAAGAGTTTGTTCCTCTACCGACCCCATAGATAATATGTTTCTTCATCATCGCGTCTTGGGTTCGAAGTATTTTCCTGTGAGGTGAAACCTTTTTTGCAGTTATATATATATGAGAACTGGATGGGGCCTTTCATGTATTTAGTCTTCTCAATTGAAATCTTTGTGATATAATATTTTGTGAAATTATATAATTACTATGTTGCTTTTGTGAGCTGTAGCTTTAATACATTTAAATGGTTTAGAAGTAAAATATAAAGAATAATTCAAATCCAAAACGGTGATTTTCAACATCATTTTCATGTTGAAAAGGGTTTTTTTTAATTGAAAATGAAAAGTTTATTTGTATTGTACAAATATGTATGGTTTGAATGATTTTTATAAGTTTAATATCAGTATTGAACATAAGTTTTGGGAGTTACATATTAGTTCATTTAATCCATGTGTTTTTGTAAAATTGTAATATGATCATTTATCTTTATAATTAATAATAAATTTATTTAAAAAAAAAGAAGGTAGTTTTGGATTTTTTTTTAAATGAAATTTTAGTTTTATTGTTGATATATCATTTTTCAATTTTTTGTTTTTAATAAAGTAAATATAACTATTACTTTCTTTGTTGGTATTTATACAATTGTAATTTTTTTCATTTGTAAATTCTATCCATATTAGTAGCCTCGCTTACTTGCTCTAGTAAATAAGTCCCTAACGGTAAGAAACACTTTCTTCTCTTTTCATTGCTATCTTTAGAGTTTCTAGGATGTAAACCCTAATGTTTCAATAATTATTTCTTATTGTTTCATTGTTTAAATGACCTCAAATCTAAATAAAAGTGTCAACTTATTATATTCTAATATATAAATACTCTATGACTTCTCTTAATGGACACCTTTGTAATGGTTCTTTCTTGATCTTATAAGGAACTTTGAATCTTGAAAAAAAGATAAATTAAAAAAAAATAGATCTATAAAAAAAATATAATTTAAAAAAAAGTTTTGTTTCACACAAAGAAATAAGTATTATCTTTAAATTATATTAAAAGGTAAAGTTGTTATCATAACCCAGTCCACATGAGGCTTTCGAAGCATTTGATAGAAAAGTAACCGCAAACTCAATTGAATTAAATAAACAACACAACACAGCTAATGTGAGACAAAGCTCACTGAAATCATTGAATTCAATTGCACCATTACATCACACTTATATAGAAAATTGCACTCACCTAATCTTCCTGAAGAAGAGGAAACAAACCTAAATAGATGGAACCAATTTCTAAATAAACACTCTCGTTCAACCACTCAAAACTAAATCTATTTCTGCATGATCTAGATTATTCTCACATCCTCCCTTAATGGAGAAATGGATTTTCTACAATACCTAATTGACTTCTAAAAACTTCAAATTTGATTTTACCAAGTGGCTTAATAAATATATCAGCCATATTATCCTTGGTATTACAAAATATTAATTCAATTTCATTTGACTCAATTTTCTTAGGTACAAAGTGGTATTGTAACTCAACGTGTTTTGTTCTGGCATGGTATATTGGATTATGTGCTAATTTGATAGCACTTTGATTATCACAATTGATGCATGTTGAACCACTTTGCGCCTCTTCAATATCTGCAAGAATTCTCCGCAACCAAATAGTTTCACAGGTGGCATTGGTCAAAGCTTTGTACTCTGATTCCGTTGATAATAAAGAAACAGTTGGCTGTTTCTTACTACTCCAAGATACGACGCCTGATCCAATATGAAATGCATAGCCAGAGGTCGATCATTTGTCATCTGGATTTCCTGCCCAATCTGAATCAGAAAAACCTGTCAGTGCAACATCAGATTCATCAGTATACATAATATCTAAATTCATTGTTCCCTTTAAGTATCGGAGAACTTTCTTTGCAGCATTCCAGTGATTTCCTGAAGGCTTAGCCATGATTTGACTAAGGATACTGACTGAGTATGCAATGTCTGGTCTAGTAGTGGTGAGATAGTTCAGACTTCCCACCAACTGACGATATAATGTTCCATCTGCCTCTTTAGTTCCATCTTCTTTGTACAAATTTTCATTCTGCTCTAAGGGAGTTGACATAGCTTTGCAATCACTCATATTGAACTTTTTAAGAATTTCCTTTCTATATTTGCTTTGAGTGATCAATGTTTTACCAGACTCTCTCCATACCTCAATTCCTAAACAGTAATGCAATTCACCCAACTCTTTCATTTCAAATTCCTGCGACAACTAAACTTTAATTTCTTCAATTAACTTGTGAGCACTGCCCGTGATAATGAGATCATCCACATACAAAGATATTAAAGAAACATTTCCCTTTTCATATTTCTTAACATACAAGTTAGGATCATTTTTGCTTTTCACAAATCCATTCTGAAGAAAGAAGGTATCAATATTTACATACCATGATCTCGGCGCCTGTTTCAAACCATATAATGTCTTTCTTAACCTGCAGACTAGATGCTCCTGTCCCTGTTTGACAAACCCTTCAGGTTGAACCAAATAAACTTCTTCCTTTAAATCACCATTTAGAAAAGCAGATTTGACATCCAATTGATGTATATTCCATTTATCTTTTGTAGCTAAGGCAATCAGTAATCTAATTGTATTCAATTTAGCTACTGGTGCAAAAGTATCTTCATAATCAATTCCCTCCTGTTGAGCATATCCTTTTGCAACTAATCTTGTCTTAAATTTATCAATGCTACCATCTGCTTTAAATTTCGATTTATACAACCATTTTCTTCCAATTGGAACTTTGTTCTCAGGAAGTTCCACTAATTCCCATGTTTGATTTTTCATAAGAGAGGCATATTACTCATTCATAGCATTTCTCCATTGTTCATGTTGTTTAGCTTGTTCATAATCAACTGGTTCTACAACATTCATGATATTAGACATTAAGGCATAATCTCTATACCTTGCAGGAAGCTGGGTTTGTCAGGTTGATCTTCTTGGTGCTACAATACCTGATGGAGTTCCATACATGATTCTTCGGCTTTGAGGTGAATCTCCCTCTCGTGATGACTCACTGCTGCTGGATGTGCTCATACTGCTCTCATCCTGATCTTGAACCTTTACCTGTACCTGTTCCTGTTCCTGTTTAATCAAAGTATCAAGTTTGACATGAGCATCATTAGATATATGCCATGCATCATTCTTTGTATCACTTTTATCAGCCTGCTCATGAAACAACACATCTCGACTTGCAAACAGTTTATGGGAACTTGGATCAAACAATTTATAGGCTTTCTGATCCACACAATACCCAATAAAAACACACTTGATTGACTTGGCATCAAGCTTTCTTCTGTTAGCCTTAGGAATATGTGCAAAGGCAGTACATCCAAAGACTCTTAAATGACTCACAACAGGTTTATAACCATGAAGAACCTCAAAAGGAGTTTGAAAAACTAATTGCTTAGTGGGACATCGATTCTTCAAATAAACAACAGTATTAATGGCTTCTGCCCAGAAACCATTAAAGATGTTCTTACCTTGAAGCATACTACGAGCAGATTCCACCAAAGTTCTATTCCATCGCTCAACAACACCATTTTGCTGAGGGGTATGTGGTACTGTGAACTCTTGTTGAATCCCATTAGATTTACAATAGCTGTTAAATGCATTTTACTTATATTCACCCCCTTGATCAGATCTGAGTATTTTAATGTACTTACCTGTTTGTTTTTCAATCATAGTTCGGAACTCTTTAAAATACTCAAATATATCACTTTTCCTTCGAATGAAATAGACCCAGGTATACCTAGATCTATCATCAATAAAAATAACAAAGTATGAAGCACCACCAAGAGACCTAGTTTGCATAGGTCCACATACATTAGTGTGAATTAATTCAAGTATATCATACTGTCGTTTCTTGGTATGAACAGGAAACTCTTCTCTATGCTGCTTACCAAGTGCACAAGCTTCACATGGTAAATGTTCACACTTCATAACAGGAAGACCTTCAACCATTGATTTCCTTTGCAACAATGATAAATCATTGTAATTTAGGTGCCCATACCTGTGATGCCATAATTCTGCTGTCGATGTCTCTTTGGATGTCAATGCAACATGGCGCTTCACTGTCACATCCAATTTATATAATCCTCCAACCCTGGTACCTATAGAAACAACCCTGTAGTGGTCCTGAACATCTTTCACAATACACCCCAATTTACCAAATTCCATTTTTAAATGATTATCAGTGATAGTGGAAACAGATATCAAATTCTTTTTGAGAGCAGGTACATACATCACATTATGAATCTGTCGCATTTGTCCATTAGGTAAGTACACATTTATTATGCCATAGCCTTGAACTTTAAGTGACCTGTCATCTCCTAGGTAAATGTGTGTGCCATCAGATTTCTCATAATATTTATCATACCATTCTTTATTACAAGTCATATGTGTCGATGCACCAGAATCTATGAACCAAGCATTCTCATCATCAGTTTCAGCAGACAATGCAACATCAGAAAGAAACAACTTAAGATTTTTAAATCCATCAGTCACTGAGGTGTCTCTGTTTATGAAATTTCCATTATGCCTTCTATGTCTTTGATTTGATTCATTATTCTTTCTTCTATAGCAATCTTTATCCAGATGTCCAGGTTTTCCACAATAATCACATTCAATGTTCCTCTTAACATAAGAATCAGGAGGTGACATACCTTTCTGTTTTGCTTGAAAACGACCTCTGTTCCTATCCCATGGTCTCCCTCGGAATGATCTTTTACCTCTTGCAGTCAAAGCCAAATCTGAATCGTTTGACTCCAATTCAAAAATTTTCATTCTCTCTTCTTCTTGAAGAATAATTCCAGCCAATTCTTCAAATGTAGGAGGTGTTGGCCTAGCTGAGAGTGCTGAAATAAAGACTTTATAGTCTGGGACTAACCCCTTCAATGCAACAGTTACCAAGTCGGTACTAGACACTTTTTCACCAATATCACCAAGCTTATCACTCAATTATTTAATTCGAGAAACAAAGTTTCTTATACTTTCATTGGCTTCCATTTTGATAGATAGCAGCTTTGTTTTTAAAAATGAAATACGGTTTGCATTAGTAGTTTCATACAAACCTTTGAGAGTGTCCCATGTCGCCTTGGAAGTTTCACAGTCCCGAATGTGAGGAATAATATTGTCCTTCACTGACATGCGTAGCAGCACCTTTGCTTTCATTTCTCGCTTATCCCAATCTGGACTTGCAGCATGAGGTGTAGGCTTGGGCTCGTCACCTTTGACAATCGTCCAGAGATTGTATGCCTCTAGAACTGTTATGAGCTTAAATTTCCAATTTACATAATTTTCACCATCAAGTTTGGTAGATTCATTCAAATAGGAGTCAGCAAGTGGATTAGCCATTATTTGCAACAGAAAAGACCAAATTTAATTGCAGGACAATGTTTCACTTGAAGAAGAAAAAATGGCAAATAGGAGGGAAGCGGCGGCGCCCTTTTGATTGCTTTGACAAATCGACCTTAATTTCCACAAGTGAGCTCGAAATTGCGGCAGTCACTAAAAAAACAGTTGAATGATACTGTAACTCTGGAGATTTAAATTCGTTGAACCGCAAACGAAATCTTCAAGATCTGCTTAAAAAAAAACTCAATTTCAAAGCGTTAAGCTGCTCACATCAAATTCTGCAGCTTCTCATATCCACGATCGCTATAATTGAAGTAAAAAAAATTTATGTAAAAGAATTCTATGAAAAATCGCAGAGGGCAAAAGACTTTCCACGACGGGCAAAGCGCAGAGGTCGACGGTCGTGCCCAACCCACCGTGGGCAAAAGAGCAGGGGTGGACTGCTCAAGCTGTAAACCACGCCTGGCAAACTGTACGCTTATGGTGTTAATATAAGCAGCGTTCAACGTTTACGCTTACGCAGAGCGTAAACAACAACCAGCAATTCGTGACACCACTCACGCAGCAACCCACACGCTGGCTTGAATAGCCACTCACGCACCAAAAAAATACTTAAATGAATACTTCACGTGCTGCGCACGAACCTGGAAACTCTTCGTATGCACCAACTCTGAAAGTTTCTGTCAGTGGAAACGCTCAACTCAACAGCAAACGCAAACTCCGGTCGACGTGCCAATCCTGGGTTTCGAAAGCGGAGCTCTCACTCCAATACCCAAACAAATCCAAGACACTTACTGCGCTCCGATACCAAATTGAATTAAATAAACAACACAACCCAACTAATGTGATACAAAGCTCACTGAAATCATTGAATTCAATTGCACGATTACATCACACTTATATAGAAAATTTCACTCACCTAATCTTCCTGAAGAAGAGGAAACAAACCTAAATAGATGGAACCAATTTCTAAATAAACACTCTCGTTCAACCACTCAAAACTAAATCTATTTCTGCATGATCTAGATTATTCTCACAAACTCAATCAAGAAGATTCCAGGAAACAACTGCCTCCTGTACCTTGTCGTCCACACGCTCCCGTCTCTTCCCCTAGGGGTTGAAGATAGCCTTGTACACAGCTAAGATAGTTGCCTTCCGCCTTGCTGGCAGCAAGGAATATTAGGCAGGGTCCAAGGAAATTATTGCTTCATTCTATACATAGATAATACTTTCATGCCATTTTATGTTTAAAGATTTTCTTTTTAGGTGATAACTCTATATATATATTTGTTAGTAGATCTTTTCAATTATTTATTAATCAAAAAGAGAAAAGAGAAAAGAAGCTTATAGATAATAATACTCCATGGCTTCAACTTTCTCTCAGGAATTCAAATATGTTTGCCACTTAAAGAGTTATAGGCCAACTAATACTTCATATATAATTTTGCAATTTTTATTTATTTTTAAATATAGTAAATGTAACTATTACTTTCTTTGTTCTGTATTTCTAGAATTATAACTTTTTTCATCTGTAAATTCTATTCACAATGAAAGTGTTGCTTACTTGCTCTAGCAAATGCGTCACTAATTGTAAGAAAAAATTCATTTATTCATCTGTATGTCTAAGGTTTTTAGGATGTGAACCCTAATGTCTCAAGATATATTTTGTATTGTTTCATTGTTTAAATGACCTCAAACCTAATAAAAGGTGTCAAATTCTCATACTCTAAGATATGGAGAGTTTATGAGTTTTCTTAATGGAAACCCTTGTAGTGGTTCTTCCTTGACCTCATAAGGAGCTTTGAACCTTGAAGAGGGGATGGATTAAAAAAAAATTCGGGTCTAGAAAAAAATATGATTTTAAAAGGAAGTTTTGATTGAGAAGAGCACTAAGTATTATCTTTAAATTATATTAAAAGGTTAAAGTTGTTAACATACCCCACCCAAGATGAGGCTTCCTAAGCCTACCAAGCACCTGCTAGAGAAGTAATTGCAGACTCAATCAAGGAGATTTGGGGAAGCATTGGCCTCGTAGTAGCCTCTCTTCCACATGCTCCAACTGTGTCTCTTCCACTACCAGCTTAAGATAGCCTTGCACCCAGTGAAGATAGCCTTGCCTTCTACCTTGCACCCAACAAGGAATATTAGGAAGGGTTCAACATGTTATTCATCAATAATTTTTGCCTTTGTTGATGACTAAATGATTATCCCAAGATTTATAGAAACAAAGTTCATAGACATTGTGAGTTCTAGAAATCTCACTGCCTTTATTATCCTTAAGATAATTTTTCACTATTTCATCATTTCATCATGTCTAGCTTTGCCTACTAGTCTCAGAAAATCCATTAGGAGCCCGTGTCACTCATCTTGTGTATATATTGTCATCCTTGACAAAATTCCCCTATTTTGTGTAATATTCCTAATTAGCCAAGCTAATAAGAATATTCTATTTTGTTTTCATTTTCTTGTTGCAAGAATAAAATTATAAAGGAGGATAAATTAAACTCTTAAAACAATAGAATAAATACATGACCATGTGAACAAGGCTAAATCTGGCTTCTTCAAAAAAACACCCTTATGTGTGAAAGGGATTAAGTCATTTGAGTGGGTCAACTCGACCAAATCAACAGTGTTGTCTGGATACATTGAACAAGCTAGAGGCCCAGCATAGTTTTAGTTGGAGGCTAATCATGTGAATGCAGCTAAATCATTGAGATGGTTTAAGGTTTGGCAAGGATTCCATCTTATTTAAGGAGGAGCATGAGAGCATGAGAGGGGTTGTTGATATTATTTTTTGTGAAGGTATTGTCTGCTTAGACATCCCTCATTCTCTAGCTATTTAGCTGACAATAGTGTTGCTTAGCACTTGGGTGTTCCTATCGGGAATCCCACCTCCTTCCTTGAGAGGACTCTTGGAGGAGTCTTGCATTTCTTAACCACTATCAAGCATTTGGCCAAGCTTTTCTTCCAAATACAATGAGTTCATGTTGGGGGTTTGGTTGTCCTGGTAAGCTGTAGAAAGTGGAGGCCAGATCTATTCAGATCTAAGCCATTCGAGTGCCACTTTTCAGTGGGAGAGCCTTCTATCCCCTTGGCAAGAGAGTATTGGATGAGGAGAGCCCATTTTCAAATCTTGCCACCAGGCCACATCATGCTCTAGAGCATACATCTCAATCTAGCTTCCAGAACTGCATTATTTTCAAGGAGAAAGTTGACGGGTCTTTTGGCACTTCAAGGAGGAGAGATCTCTAGTGTTGGGAATCTTCCCTTCACTATGCTGATCCGTGGATTATAGATCTAATCCATGTTCCATTCAGATCTGATCTGAATACTGATGTATTAGCTTCATAAATTCTGAATCGTTCTGCAGATCAGCTGCATTAAATCTCATATCTACTCCATATACTACATTTTCTATTGAAATCCCGAAGGGGCTTTTGAAGAGGAGACTCTATAGTGTACAGATATGATATAGATCTATATTTTTGTACACAGATCTTCTCTAGATCTGAAGTGTAACTTACATCTCTTTTCAGCTGATAAAATAATGTTGTTAAGCTTGTACAGTCATATCATATGTTTGCAACCTCTTATTTTGGGCATTTCTTCATGTAAAGTTTCATGTTTTATGTTCTATAATGTACGGGCTTGAATATAATCTTGAAATGTTGTTGTAAATGTCATGATTACCCACATATTGGCCTCCTACATATTTTGGGCTGAACTGCATTATTTTCTGAGCATTTTTGTCACATAGTGCTGCAGTCCCTTCTTTGGCCGATTTTCTAGCTGTACTAGGTGTGGGAGATCTCTTTAACCCACCTAGAAAGATTTGTTTCTAATATCCTCTTGGGTTTAGGTCTTAGATACTGAGATATAAGGGATCCAAGGGATTATTTCAAGTGCTTTAGCATCCATTCTAAAAAAAATCATTTTTCAGGCATGCCTTGCTAGCAATCCCAATTTTTGGATATTACAGTGGTATCAAAGCATATATCTTGGCACAACCTATGCTTTTCTTATTGAAGAGCCAATATATCTTTTAATGGAAGGAAAATATTGATAAATAAGTGTATTTACATTGAAGACACAGAAGACAAGAAAGGGAAAGAGTTTTCAAAAACTCTGTTCCAAACTATGCATGAGCTGGAGAGTGAAATCGGGGGAATGAGGAATTAAAGACCAGAAGATCTCTTGAAGAGGTCTACACATGAAGAAAACCCCACTACTTCACCTAATGTGTGTGAGCACTCAACCACAAAATATGATCTACAACGTTGTAGCTGGCCTACATTCCTTGCAAGAGGAGAAAAAAAGGGAGAGACACCAAAGGAGGAGACTCTTGGTGATTATCTCTCGGAATATGAATCTTAGTCTAAAAGATTCAGAGAGAATCTAAGCTTTCCAAAGTTTTTTCAATTCAAGGAAGGGAGAAGATTCAGTAGAACCATGAGGATAAGGGGGTGCATGCAACAGACCTTGGGTAGAACCTTCCTACCTACTTTTGATGGGTCACCTAAGAGCTCAGCCAAGTCTTGGGTAGAGAAGCTAGACACATACTTTCAGCTGCATAAATTTTTTGAATAAGAAGCCATAAGAGTAGCAGCGCTGCACCTCTAAGGTAAAGCATATTCCTGGTGGTTGTTTGAGTCTTCTTCATTGAAAGGTATAAACATCTCTACTTATAGGAGGATAGTGAGGAGATTTGATTCTATGCCATCTGAAAATTCTTTGGGTAAGCAAACTAATCCCAAGGAATCACAACATTTTCATGAGATGGGAGGATCCATATAGGTAACTCCATTTTAGAACATTGTTGAAGGAGTTGAAGATCTATTACATGATTTGCCAAGGGCAAAGGACTTACTTTAGCAAGAACCTCCTTCTCAAGAGGAAGACATGAGTATTCCTCTTTCAAGAAAGGGTCAAGTGAAAGGATCTCTGATTGATGAGGCATGCCCCATTGATGAGGAGAAGGAAGAAGAAGAACTAAAAGGTTCCTCCAACGCTGTGATAGCAGGAGGAGATCTCTTTTTATTGAGATATGGAGCTAAAGCTATCACTTCCACTAAGAGGGCTCGTGTATGTTTTCAATAAGGCCCCAAGGATCCTATACATGGAGAAGATGAGTAGCATGTGTCTATGATGATAGACAAAGAGACAAAACAAGGAAGCACCTTAGACTGTGAAGTCTTACAGAAAATGGGTAATGAAGAAGAAGATGAGGGAATTTCTTCAACTTCTCCTTATCATGATACTTCCACACAGTAATTAGAGATGGATTTGCATAGTCAGAGCAGTCATATTATGTTCCCATCTATTGTTCACATGTGAATGAGCCATGAGACATCATTATCTTGTGGTATACCACCTAGGAGACCACCTGATTCAGATTTTATGGAATATGTTTCATGCATCGATGCCCCTTTCATAGATCCAAGGAGGGAGGGAGCACTAGGAGACCATTATTCAGCGCTGAGTGTATGGGGAAAGTACAAGGAGAGGGAAAGCATTTTTCCCTTAACATCACTATCCATTCTCTCATCCCATACTGCACTGAGAGAAGATGTTGCAAGGATGAAGAATGACACCATCATGAAGCAAGGAAGGCAATCCCTGAATCTGAAGACAAGCTTATTTGGAGGATCCTCTTCCATACATGATGAGAGATGGTGGTCACACATGCATACTTTGGAAAAACAAAGGAGGTTTTGGAAAGATGGCAACCTTCCATGGGAGGCTAACTTCCAATAACTTCCATATTCTTTTGAGCTTGTGTATGAGCAAGGAAAGCAGCAAGGAAGGACTGGCAACCTTCCACCTTGTAACTTTGGCATGGGAGATGTCAAGGAGAAGAACCACAACATGGCAGACACTTCATATGGTACACTACCAGCACTGTCATTGTTGGGTACATTAGATCCTTATTGGAAATCCCAACTGTTGGTGGAATATTCCAAGGATATTCATACTTGCACGATTCTTGATGACTGGTTGCATGAAGGGAGCTATTCAACCCTTGATGGAGTCATCTATAATCAGGGTAGGATCTTCTTGTCTAGAGCCTCCAAGCTTAATGAGAAGCTTCTATAGAGGGCTTGTGAAGAGTTTCATTTCAGCCACACCTATTCTATGAAGCTCAACAATATCATATTGAGGAGCTACTATTGGGAGGGCTTTGAAAGAGAACTATATCATCATTTTCAGAGATGCATGGACTTTACGGAATTGGAGCAGCAACATGACTCTAAGGGAGAGTTAATTCAGCCCTCTCTTCCTTCCCTTGAAGAAGAGAGTAGATCTATGCACCACTCCATTGATAGGAGGAGAATTATTGGTGAAGAGCATGCTCTTAGTACATGTATTTTATATTCTAACTTCATGCATTCTTACACCATGTTTTTGCAGGCCATGACTCCAAGGAGGAGTAATATATTTTGTAAGCCTCATGGCTAATACTGTGTCCCAAATTTTTTTGAATTGGGCCACTCCCTTTGGAGAACAAGGGATATTTTTCATCATGATGGGTGCTTCCCAAAAGCACCAAACATATCTCACACTTTCAACTATGGTGAGATGGTATGGGCAACAAGTAAGTGGTGGGAGAACCACTTACCACATCTTGATTTCATGCAGGTAGGGGATGCTCTGCGTTGTTTCCACGTGTGGGACTATGTTCCACCTCCATGTACACACATTTTTGTTTGTTTGTACATTGTCTTGATTTGATTCCCTATATTGATGATGTACTTGTACTTTTCATGGGGATGAATGGAGGAAGGAGGGAAGGCATGCATGTGCCCTATGGGATGACTACACTCCCTATACTATATGTTCTATATTTTAGGGAGGACATTGGGCAAACCATGATTGTTTCAGGTGATTTATTGCTTCCTTGTGAGATGAGTTGTTTGCCTCTCATGAGAACATTATTGGGGCAAGTCATGGATGGATGATTTGGTGATCCCTTAGATTATGAGAGAAGCTTATCTTTTGTTTGTGACACCAATGGAGGGAGAGATGAATTGCCGCACTCACCTTATCAGTTGCTTGATGAAAAGCAACATTTTGGAGGGGAGGACTGTAATATTCCTAATTAGCCAAGATAATAGGAATATTCTATTTTGTTTTCATTTTCTTGTTGAAAGAGTAAAATTATAAAGGAGGATAACTTAACTCCTAAAACAGCAAAATAAATACATGCCCATGTGAACAAGGCTAAATTTGGGCCGCTTCATCCAAACATCCTTATGTGTGAAATGGATTAAGTCATTTGACTGGGTCAACTGGACCAAATCAACAAAATTGTCTAGATACATTGAACCACCTAAAGGCCCAACGTAGTTTTAGTTGAAGGTTAATCATGTGAATGCAGCTAAATCATTGAGATGGTTTAGGGTTTGGCAAGGACTCCATCTTATTTAAGGAGGAGGAGGACATCATGAGAGGGGTTGTTGATATTATTATTTCTGAAGGTATTTTATGCTTAAAAATCCCTCATTCTCTAGCTGTTTAGTTGAGAATAGTGCTGCTTAGCACTTGATTATTCCTGATCAGGAATCCTGCCTCCTTCCGTGAGAGGTCTCTTGGAGGAGTCTTGCATTTCTTGACCACTATTAGGAATTTTTACAAGATCTTCTTCCAACTAGAATGAAGATACTATTTAGGGTTTGGTTGTCCTTATAAGATACAACAAGTGGAGGCTAGATATATTTATATCTAAGCCATTCGAGTGCCTCTTTTCAGTGGAAGAGCCTTCTATCCCCCTAGCAAGAGAGTATTGGATGAGGAGAGCCCACTTTTAGATCTTGGCATCAGGCCACATCATGCTCTAAAGCCTAAAGTGCATTCCATCTTCCAGAACTACATTATTGGCAAGGAGAAAGTTGCAGGGTCTTTTGGCACTTCAAGGAGGAGAGATCTCTAGTGTTGGGAATCTGCCCTTCACTGTGGTGATCCATGGATTACATATCTAATCCATGTTCCATTCAGATTTAATCTAAATAATGATGTATTAGGTTCAAAAATTCTGAATCATTCTGCAGATCAGCTGCATTAGATCTTAGATCTACTCCATGTACTACATTTTCTGTTGAAATCCCCAAGGGGCTTTTGAAGAGGAGACTCTATAGTGTACAGATCTAATATAGATTTATTTTTTTGTACAAAAATCTTCTCTAGATCTGAAGTGTAACTTACAACTCTTTTCAGCTAATAAAATAATGCTGTCAAGCTTGTACAGTCATATCATATGGTTGCAGCCTCTTATTTTGGGCATTTCTTCTTGTAAAGTTTCCTGTTTTCTATTCTATGATGTATGGGCTTCAATACAGTCTTGAAATTCTATTGTAAATGTCATGATTGAGCCCACATATTGGCCTCCTACATATTTTGGGTTGAACTACATTATTTTTTGAGCAGTTTTGTCACATAGTACTATAGGCCCTTCTTGGGGAAATTTTCTAGTTGTACTAGGCATGAGAGATCTGTTTAACCCACCTAGAAATAATTGTTTCTGATCTCCTCTTGGGTTTAGGTCTTAGATACTCAGATCTAAGGGATCCAAGGGCCGATTTCAAGTGCTCTAGCATCCATTCTTAAAAAATGTGTTTTTCAGGCATGCCTTGCTAGCAATCCCAATTTTGGGATATTACATTTTGCTCTGCCTAAAAACCCCCGCAGTTGCCTAATACTACCAATCAAAACAACTTTGTTATTTTTCCAAAATACTCCAAAACATTGATGGTCTCAAACTATCTCCGTAGGCTCTTTAGATAAATCAAGTACATTGGATTTTGGATCTTCAATACACTAGTTTATCATAAAATCTATCTTACACTTGATACCAAATTCTAGGTTTCAGTCCAAAAACTAAGTCCAAGAAACCTTCCACTAGGTCACTTATGGTTTCATGAGCCAAAGGGTAAATTTGGTATCTTACAAATCTCTGTTTTATACCTACAAGGACTCTGCATTAAAAAAAGAAAGGGACAAGTCATTTTGTCCTAAAATCATCAAAGAGCTCATTCAAGGAAGACATTTGGCCTAAAGCACAAATTTTGCTGGGGGAAAACTTCCCTTTGGTTACATTTTTGCAAAAGAATCCAATGGCCATAAGCCTAGCGAGAGGTAAAGAAATGGGGAGACCATTAGAGAAAAACCACTCACAGAAAAGAAGAAAGCAGCAAGGTATGTGTTTGAAAATAATAAGGGTTTGTGATAGTTTTGACCAAACAAGGAATCAGTACTAGGGTTACAAGGGAAAAGGCCACCTCAACTCCTTCAAGTGCACATTGAAGACTTTATAGAAATAATTAATAAGTTTTGATAAGTTTTTGAGAACTTAGAAGACAAGACTATTTACTTTTTTCTAACAACCTTAAAACATAGGAGTTTGGGAAGGTTGTCCAAACATGTCAAATGATGACAAAGAACCTCCTTCATCACAGCAGATGGCATGTCAAGGGTTTCAAGTTGCCCTTTAGGGTTTGGCAAAGACACACTAATTCCACCTCATCAAAAGGTAAAATCAATGGTCTTAAAGGGAGAAAAGGAGGCAAACATAAACACCAATACTCCACTACACCAAAAGGAAGAGATATGATAAATATTATTAGCAAAAGAGCCAGAAATACCAGTGCAAGGTTTTGACTTCCCAAAGGAACAGTTAGAAGCATTTTCAAATAGTCAAAGGAGGCAAGAATGAGGTAAAATTACCCAAGAAGGTAATTATGACAGGCATAGGCTCATTATTGATAAAATAAGATTTTAAACTCCAAAGGGACAATGATCACCAGGAAGAAGTGTGTAGGCACCTACAAGAAAATAAGTGGCTAGCAAAAACACAAAAATGGTTTAAATAGCTCACTTCCCTCACTTGACATACATCATTGTCATAATGGCCTAAGAAAAAAATATACCACTGGTTTAAAGCGGGGTAGTAAAACCCCAACAGATGTTTCCTTATCAAAGGTGTATTCTGCAAGAGATAGGTTAGCCATAAATGACACTTCTGCAGGACTATCTGTAATGTTCCCAAATTTTAGCCTCAAGCTAAAAGGAACATTATAGTTAGCATTATATTTTGGTAGATTAATAAAATGGGTAGGGAGGCCCACTAACCTCTTCAGAAGGGAAAATAACATTCCTTGTGTGAAAATGGGAAGAATAAGCGGCTAGATTGAGCACCTATAGGTGTGAACATGATTGGATCATGTTGATTCAGTCATATTTGACCAAGTCCACATGTACTGTCTAGATACATTGTATCTCCATGATGGACTGCGTAGTTTTAATGGGGGACAACTTACATGAGCTAGGTGGCACATATGGATGGGACCCATTGTAGAGAGGAGCACTTTCTATATATGGAGAGGAGGACAACCATTGTATTCATGCTTGGATTATTATTTGGTTTGGTCTGTTGAGACTTCACTTCCTCTTACTATTTAGCAGGGTTGCAGTGTTGTTTAGCACAAGGGTGTTCCTGGTCGGGAATCCCTACCTCATCATCAAGCAAGGAGAGGTTATTTGAGCTACATTTCCTCATTCCTACAATTTTTCCAAGCTACCTCCTTCAGCTACAGTGCAGTTTCTGTTTAGAGCTGGGTTGTGTTGCAGGGTGCAACAAAGGGGGATCTCTTTGAGTCATTTCTGGGCTTGTTTTTCAGTGGAGAGCTTGTCTATCCATTGGAGGATCAACAGGAAGAACTCCTGAGCATATTTTCACATCTTGGCACTTGGCCAAAGAATATTTTCACTTCTACAGTGCAATCCCTTGTAGGAACTGCGTCATTCTTCAGAGAGCTGCTGCAGCAAGGTTTAATACCTTGATTTTTGGCTAGTTTTCTAGAGAAAGTGCCAACCCTTCTTCTGGAAAGCTAGGAAGAGGGATTCTCATCCATATTGTACTTTATTCAGCTATATTCATGTAATGTTGTAGGATGCTGCATTATTTTGCAGCTGAATATTCAGATCTACTCCTTTCTGCCTAAGCTTCCAAGAAACCCTTGTCGGGTTATCTTTATATTGAATAAAAGAGGTTAGATCTCTATTTTCCCCCGTACTTTGGCTAACTAAAATATAGATCTATTTTCCACAACATATTTATACATAAAACCTCTTATAATTATGCTATACTTGCTTCAGAGTTTTTTGTATGGGTTAAGTCATGGGTTTTCAGTGTTTTTAAGCCGTATAAGAACTGGGAGATTTGTTTAACATGTCTAGAATGATTTGTTTCAGCTCCCATTCTATATGTGAGATGTATATTGCATGGAATAAGGGATCCAAGTCCCATTTCTCATATTTATAGAGTTATTTTTTGGGAACAACGTTTTTGTAACATCTCCAATTTTACCAGATATATGTATATGTATATGTATATGTATATGTATATGTATATGTATATATATATATATATATATATATATATATATATATATATATATATATATATAGATATATATCCATGATATAACTAGCTATAATTATTCACCTCTATCAATACTTTCTAAATTCACACTTACGGTTCGGTGAAATTTGTTTACTCAGATTTCTATATATTTATACCTCATTAATAGATGAATTACCCCTTTTGCTATAGTGATTACATGACAAAATAGGTTTAGAAATCCTTAACCTATTAGATGATGATTGACACTTGTAACTATTTTTTTTATTATTATTATGGTTCCTAGCCATAATTTCTCAACCTCTGAAATTATTCAACACCCAAATATTTATTTTAAATGTAAGAATAATAATATACATATGTGAATCAAATCCAATTGGATTTAAATACTTGATTTATTAACCTCATTATTTTAAAGGGTTTTAATTTCCACATACACTCGAACCTTGAATTAATCCTTTACTAATATATACATTTTTGTTGTTATTCAAAATCAATGTGATGAATAATACACTGAAAAGGTTTAGTCCATCAAATTTTATAACTGTATTTGACTTAACATAGGTTCAGTTTCAAAGATAGACTCCTCTCTCTTATAAAATGTATATATATTTATAAATCTTCCTTTTCCCGCTTATGACCGAAACGTACTTATTTAATTCTTTAGGCACTAACCGTATTAGGTTATTTCTTTTATATGTCGTTAAACTAAATAATATACATGTGTCCTTGGGTAATCCTCATTCAGCTTTATACCTCCAAATACCCTTGATACTTTCTTTAATCTCCATAGAGTTTTATTCATTGTAGTTACCAACTTTTTATTACGGTGTCTCGTCAATTTGAAATTTGATTATTGAAGTCAATTGTCCTAACACCTTAATCCTTGTGTTAGCTTAATATCTACACTAATGACCTACCCTTTAATGTTGGCAGCCATGGTGTAAGGGCTAGGTCACGTATCCCTGGGCATTTATTTCTTACTTAGACCACTATCATTTACTATATTCGATTTACAATGACATTATGGATATTTAAATTTAATGACATCTCTTAAATTCAATCTACTCTTTTTTCATACCTTGTAAAGGTTATGGTGGTCACTTTTCTATAGCAAAGGCTTTCGTATTTTCCTTTGCATATGCCTCTATAATATATATTTTCCTCACCTAAAATACATAATTACTCACATTATTCTAAATTCACTACCCCTTCTCTCAACTATTGTTGGTAATAAATTTAATATAATTAATTAATGAAGGTTCGTATATTTCACCCATAATTGTACAGGCTTATTCTTAACGAAATCCACTTCTTCTTCTTCTTTTGTTGGTTTGATAATATCTAACACCTACACTAGTCTTACGCTACTTGGGTTTTCATTTAATGTTATTTGTACACCTTACCGGTAGCAATTAACTCCGCTGTCAAATGGTTTTCGAACCTAGGTATTATGGAATTATCACCACAGATTGTAATTATAGTTGCAACAACTATTTTGTCAGTTGTTATGTCCGACTTGAAGGTGTTTGAATTTTCTGAGAATCCCATTGTATTAATGGAATCGTACGAGGTCACATGGCCCTATGTGCATCGATCCTTGGCTAACTCACATCTGCCTACGCGTGGACGGTGAGGATTTTATTTGGAATTAGGTTATCAAGACTTTAATAACTTCTTTCATTTTTTATTTTATTTTAACCATTCTCATTTGGTTCACGCCCCCTCGGAAGCACTCTACACAGTGATCACTCTGCACGATGGAGGAGGAATTCATCTCAACGTCATTCCACCTTACCAATCTACCTGTGTGCGATTTTTTTTGGGTTTTAAACCAATTGTTGCGCAAGGAGTTTGATGAATTCTCAGTGCATCTAGAGTGCATTTATAACTTGGTAATAGATTCTGAAGCATATTCTCTTACTGTAATAATTTTATTCTGAGATTAACTATCTCTTCTTTATTGTTGTATTAAATCTTTGTTCAGCAAATTGTTTTTGACATGTCATGGCGAAGAGTTGGGGTTTCTCATCCCCAACATTTACAGTCCTACCAACAATAATTTAACCCTTTATCGGGTTCACACCAAGATCTCTAGATTTTGCTATTTTATGATTTCCCATTCTAGTTTAGCAACTTATTGTATACTTCATAATGGATCATATGGCTTCGTATTTATGCCAATAGCGTTTTTTTTTTTTTTCAACACAGATGAACTTGGGACAGAATACATTTCTCCAGCAATGTAGATAGGGTTATGGACAGTGGTTTGTTGCTCCTTAGCAGTTTGTGAGATGTCACCCATTTTCTTGGTAAGCCCCTTAACATTTTTCGGTTTCAAATCTTTTGTATTTTAAAGTTCAAATGAATATATCTTGTTCACATAAGGAATGATTCCCTATATATGAGCCGTCATAAATTCTCTCGCTTTTTAATAATTTGAAAGTCCCTGTGATTGTAGTACCTTGGCCAAACTTCAAGATCATAGTAGATATAATTGTTCTACTAATTTAGTCTCGAATTTGCTTTGGTCGTAATGAATTTTGGAAATTGTTCTTTGTTTCCTCTTCATTTCATCAAGGATACTAATTTTTCTAATATCCTGATGCAGAGAGAAATGTGGATTTAGAATTCTTCAGGTAATGCAGTCTTTCATTTTATCAAGATATTATTTGGGTAAATGATATCTCGAGATTTATAACTCACATCTAAATTAGATTTCATTATAACTTGCAGGTGTGACTTTATGTCAATTTCATTTGAAATGAATGTTCATTCATGTTGTTCCTATGGGCTACTTAACACAGATTTGTCGCTATCTAGGTTGGTCAAATGTTCGTTGGTTTTTCATCACTTATAATTTTGTTTGAGGGATAGAGAGCCCTATCTATAACATCATTTAGTTCCTTCAGTATTGGACAGTACAATCATTACCGTGGACTGTAATTATTTATACAGATATAATTATCTGAAGTGAATATTTGTATTGGTTTATTTTCTTATTTTATAACTATGTCAATTTATTTAAATATTGGAACTTACCTTGAAGGTACTACCATACTGCATATTTACATTATTGTTTCACATAACTTCTCCTAATTCGGTATAAGGAAGAAGTGAAATTTGGGTTTCCTATACCTGTGTATTTTTGTCTATATACTAGCATGATCTGCTTTATGACTTCTAGTATTCTTCAATAGAAATAGTGTTATAATTTCAATCTACTGTCATGCATCAACATGCATGTGTATATTATAGGCTAGATATTGATGAAAGATACTATACTTTTTATTTTCCTTCATGCAATTAATACGGTAATATATAAATGGTATTCCTGTATGGGTATTTCGTTTACTGGTCATGTAACTAAAATTCTGTTTATTTACAATATGAGATTGTCTTCTCTTTCCAAGAGTACATTCAAATTCTACTTTTACTATACAGATACATTCCAGATATATGCATGTCCCCAGTAATTTCATTTATGGTTTATATTTCTCTAGTTGGTACATAACTACTAAGTTGAATGGTACAACCTGTTTCAATGTATTTGGACTGTACTATTTAAACTGTTATTCATATCTGTAACTAGAATTATCTGTCTAATTACAATTCTTTTTATATAATAATAACCATTTTATTACTTCCTGAGATTCATTTAATTCTCAGTTAGGCTTCCTAACTCTAGATTTAAATCTGAAATCAGATTTAGACATTCTAGTTGTTAGAGCTAATTGTACTTTCATCCATACAACCATACAGGTTTTCCTATTACTACTTTAACATAATCTGTTAAATGTATGGCCTCTTATACTGCATTGTACTTACAGGAAATTTAACTTGAGTAAAGTCCACTAATATTAACTTCGAAAATTTCACACACATATATACATGCATAATTTCTCAATCAGATATCATTTAATGCATATGTGAAATCCTTATCAACCAGAATTATGCTCGTTAGGTGTGCATACCAATTTCTCTCACTAGTTCCGCCCAACCGTAGAGTTTTCTCTTTGTAACTCACCCCTTAGACGAGACCTTAGCTCCCAGTGATAGACAACCCCTTGTCTGTCCTAGAGTAGCTTATTTAAGCTGCACTTTCCCAAGCCTATTTCCAGTTTCTGCATCCAGAAATTTCAAGATGCGTTTTTCCTGATTTGCCTAGGATTTCCCTCATTCAGGTACTTTAAAGCTATCTTTTCTGATTTTCTAGATTTTTCTTCCTCTTCCCAATTACTTTCCTCTTCATTGGGGAATTTAGATGTTAATCTCCAAATCTAATTTTGTTAATATTCCTTCCAAGGATTTCTGGAAGGTGTGGGAAAGTCTCATCATCTTATCCACATCCTCATGGATCTAGGTTTCAAATCTCAATTCTCAATCTAATCATTGCACACAAAAATTTTCCATTTATTTTTATTAATTAAAATTAAAAAAATCCACCATCAATATGTTCTTTGGGGTCCACTTTGACCCATAAAGTCTTTGAATGCCTATTTTAGGAAGCAGCAATTTAGGGAAATTACATATTCCCCCCCTAACACTGAACACCGTCCTCGGTGTTACAATTTTGATGTTAATGGCTCAACTCATGATGAATATTTCTCCTTCATAATTGCTCCTGCCTACCAACAGTTTCTTCATAGTACCAACACCTTCCTCTGCTTTCACTCTACTTATTGATACACTATGGAGTCTGATTTTCTTCCTACTTTATTGGAAAAAGTCTCTCTGGAAGAATATTTTATTCTGGTGCCTGTCTGCCCACAAATCATATCAATTCATATGAGTAGTATCATATACATATATTTATAATCACCATAACATTTTTAAGTTTAATAATAAATTTACTTGTTAGCAAAACCCTGCAAGATTCATAGTAGTATAGTGCAACTTATCACAACTACTTGTCATTCCTTGATTCTTGGCGAGGCTTCCTCCTCACGTCAACATGATCCAACCAACATTATTGGTGGTTTCTTTGAATATAATTTCACCTTACAATTCTTGTTACATACTTTTCTTCAACAAAATATACATACATACATACATACATACATACATACATACATCTATATATATATATATATTCATTATAAATTATGAATTTAGAAAACCAACTTTATCATATACAGGGGCTCTGCTTACCTTTTCTTAGTTCATACCTGTACTTCAAGAACCTTCTCGCTGATTCAAATGGTAAAAACCAAGCTCAATAATAAGGTCTATAATTCAATTTATACCTTACACTTTAATTTTTCCTTATCAAGTATATTGGTTATTACCGTACATCTTAGAATTTCATATCAATTTACAGTTTCGGTCTTACACTAATTGACCGATTTTTTTAACGTCAGTTTCAAATTCAACCCATTGCTAGATCAACTTACTATTTATTTTCTGAGTTAGTCATAGGATTTAGATCTTGGTCTGATAACTAGGGTTCATTGTCTCTTAGCAACAACTTCCCCAGGGGGTCTTTTATTTCTTTTCCTCAGATCAGTGCAAACATGTACTATTCTAATTGTTGAACTTAACTTGAATCATCTGTATGTCTGAAATAAGGAAATTTTAGGGCAATTTTTCTACCATTTATGTTGTATTAAGGTCACATTATTTATGTACCTTCAAATTTTTACACTTATAAGTTCTTTCTCATGAAAAATATTTATCAATCTTTTAGAAATTTGTAGTCGACTCAGAGAAAATTTACTACTTCACTATTGCATTCATTTTACTTGTCTCCCTTATTTACAGCCAAAATTTTTATTACTTAAATATTATTCACCATTTTATGGATATTCCTCCTTTTAAAACATCCTAACTTCTTTTTCTGTTCCTTTCAATTTATTAAGGAATTGTAAACACCTAGTTTGCTTGTCATTTTCCTTATTTTTGTAGCATTTTTACTTCAATTTTTTTTTTTTTCAATCATACTTCATAACCTCTACGACTTTTGTACCATCATGAGTATCACATACCCTTCAAATATTAACCAGGATTCGGTGAGTCTTTTAACTATTCAGGTTACATTGATCATTTTCTCATTTATTCATTTCATTTTTCTCTCCTGATATATATATATATATATATATATATATATATATATATATATATATTTTATTTTTTTATTTTAAGCTGAGTTCAAAAGGAGATATATCCATACCGTAACTAAATTAACTGTTCTTGAGCTTTTCTTCCATCTACTACTGCTCCTCTAGACTTGGAAATAATTATATCCCCATCCTCATTTTCTTTATATTATGGTTTATTTGACGGTTAAAACAGGACCAACCATCCTATAGAATTCCAATTTCAAAATTTTGATTTTTAGCAATCTATGCCTCTTTTGAGGTTCCATCTTTTATCTGAACCAACATGACTAGTATTCCTAGTAGGGGTATACTTGATCTTAGATAGGTTTCAAATTAGTAGTACTTTTTATGGCTTCTGTTTTAACTCTCACCAATTTTGATATAATACGTAGTTTAATCTTCATTTTCTACTTAACTTCCTTATTTGTAAATAGTTCTGGAATTTCATCTAGAACTATCTTCTTATTCTCATTGTTGTCTGCATTTTTTTTTTCTAGAAATTTATATTTCAGTTTGTTATTTTTATTACACATAATATAATTTTCATCACTTTTCTAGCTGACTTTTTCAATTCCATCACTACACTACCATGAATTGTTTTCTTGCAACAATTTTGGTAGGTATTTATTGTCATCCTACCCAATTTATTCATGTTTCTCCCTCCTCCAAACAGATAATGGAAACCATTGAACTCTACATAAGATTCATTTATACTTGGTATCTTTTCAAAATATTTGAAAATCTGATATGCCAATTCTGTACACAATTCCAGCTTGCTGGATTCCTCCTATCTTTTGCCAAACCACATTTAGGTTCATTAATCATCACAGATTCATGTTGTCTATATTGCATATCTGAAAATTGCTTTTAAATTTTCTCTAGCCTCTTTTATCCTATTACGGAATTCACATTCCTACTGACAACATGTCTAAAATGTGTAGTTATGTATAACTTTGTATCATTATTCCATTCTTGGAACCTTGAGAGGGTTTCATTATCAATTTGTGGTTCTTCCACACTACCTCCTTCAACATTATTTTCTCATTAACCGTAGTTACTACACTATGCAATTATTAGCTTTCAGTACCCTATTTTTATAGTGATATATGAAATCTATTACTATAATTCGTTGCATTCGAACGAAACTCTAACACTCACAAACTTATTTATTTTTCATTTACAATGGTTGTAATGATATTTCCTCATGAAGTATTATACCCAAACTATATACTTGGAATAAATCTTTAATTCAATACTTTCCACTCTATAATTTACCATATGTAGCTTCTTTACTTATATCTATTCTACATACATAAATTTGAATTAAATCAATCCTTCTTGACTTATTCATTTAATTTTAATAATCCACCTACACAATTGAATCTATATACATAGATCAACCACTTCTACCTTCTAATGTTTGTTCTTACAGCCTACATTGCATCCACATTGTACATTTCCAATTTCTTATTTAACATAACCATGGGATGTAAATATTTTTATAATAATTTAGTAATATTTTAACCACATTGGTTATACTTAAGTTAATTGTTTTTCATTTCCCATATTTAATCAATTGTTCGAGTATTATTATAAAGTTTATTTCTATATAATTTCCCCTAAAAAGTAACAAAAATGTGGAGCGACCCTCATCCACATATTTAATAATATATTTAAAAATGTGGTATTGTCACACATGGACATCGACTTGTTTTGACATTATTCTTTATACTTTATGTTTAAGTCTTAATATCCAACTAATAATTTGGCACCTATAAATTAAATCATTATTATAAAGGCAAGCTAACTTATATTCAATTATTACTTTAACCTTACCATTACTATGATTGGTATATGAGCAAATACGAAATAAGCCTCTCTTGCTCCTCACTGGCTAAAGATAACCTTTCATTATTCTGTGCAACATAGCCATCAACGAAGCAGTTTAGATATGGTGTGTTTTCTTCATCACCCAGATCTACATACATCCCATCTTCATCAGTCATGATACACAACTGTATACTGTAGTACTGTTCACTATACATGACATATCATTAGCAAAATTTAAATTTCATAAAAATTTTCAGCAGCATACAATTTCGATTTACAATGACTTTATGGATATTTAAATTTAATGACATCTCTTAAATTCAATCTACTCTTTTTTCATACCTTGTAAAGGTTATGGTGGTCACTTTTCTATAGCAGACGCTTTCGTATTTTCCTTTCCATATACCTCTATAATATATATTTTCCTCACCTAAAATACATAATTACTCACATTATTCTAAATTCACTACCCCTCCTCTCAACTATTGTCGGTAAGAAATTTAATATAATTAATAAATGAAGGTTCGTATTTCCCCCATAATCATACATGCTTATTCTTATCAAAATCCCCTTCTTCTTCTTTTTTTGTTGGTTTGATAATATCTGATGCCTGCACTAGTCTTATGCCACTTGGGTTTTCATTTAATGTTATTTTTACACCTTACCAGCAGCAATTAACTTCGTTGTCAATTGGTTTTCGAACCTGGGTATTACAAAATTATCACATCAGATTGTAATTATAGTTGCAAGAACTATTTTGTCATTTTTTATGTCTGAATTGAAGGTGTTTGAATTTTCTCAGAATCCCATTGTATTAATGGAATCGTACTAGGCCACATGGCTCTATGTGCATCGATCCTCGGCTAAGTCACATCTGCCTACACATGGACGGTGAGGATTTTCTTTGGAATTAGGTTATCTAGAATTTCATAAGTTCTTTCATTTTTTATTTTATTTTAACCATTCTCATTTGGTTCACACCCCCTCGGTAGCACTCTACACAGTGATCACTCTACACGATGGAGGAGGAATTCATCTAAACATCACTCCACCTTACCATTCTACCTGTGTGCGAATTATTTTGGGTTTTAAACTAGTCGCTGCGCAAGGAATTTGATGATTTCTCTATACGGCCAGAGTGCGTTTATAACCTGGTAATAGATTCAGATGCATATTCTCTTAGTGTAATAATTTTATTTTGAGATTAACTATCTTTTCTTTATTGTTGTATTAAATCTTTGTTCAACAAATTGTTTTTGACATGTCATGGAGAAGAGTTGGGGTTTCTCACCCCCAACATTTACAGTTCTACCGACAATAATTTAACCCTTTGTCGGGTTCGCACCAAGATCTCTATCTTTTTCTATTTTACGATTTCCCATTCCAGTTTAGCAGCTTATTGTATACTTCATAACGGATCATATGGCTTCGTATTTATTCCAATAGCGTTTTTTTTCTTTTTCAACGCATGAACTTGGGACAGAATGCGTTTCTCCAGCAACGTAGATAGGGTTATGGACAGTCCTTTGTTTCTCCTTAGTAGTTTGTGAGATGTCTCCCATTTTCTTGGTAAGCCCCTTAACATTTTTCAGTTTCAAATCTTTTGTATTTTAAAGTTCAAGCGACTATATCTCGTTCACATAAGGAATGATTCCTTATATATGAGATGTCATAAATTCTCTCGCTCTTTAATAATTTGAAAGTCCCTGTGATTGTAGTACCTTGGCCAAACTTCAATATCATAGTAGATATAAGTGTTCTACTAATTTAGTCTCAAATTCGCTTTGGTCGTAATGAATTTTGGAAATTGTTCTTTGTTTCCTTTTCATTTCATCAAGGATAGTAATTTTTCTAATATCCTGATGCAGAGAGTAGCGTGTATTTAGAATTCTTCAGGTAATGCAATCTTTCCTTTTATCAATATATTATTTGGGTAAATTATATCTCGAGATTTATAACTCAGATCTAACTTGGATTTCATTATAACTTGCAGGTATGACCTTATGTCAATTTCATTTTGAAATGAACGTTCATTCATGTTCTTCCTATGGGGTTCTTAACACAGAGTTGTCACTATCCAGGTTGGTCTGATGTTCGTTGGTTTTCCGCCACTTATAATTTTGTTTAAGGAAACAGAGAGCCCTATCTATAACTTCATTTTAATCCTTTAGTATTGGACAATACAATCATTACCATGGACTGTAATTATTTATACAAATATAATTATCTGAAGTGAATATTTGTACTGGTTTACTTTCTTATTTTATAACTATGTCAGTTTATTTAAATATTGGAACTTACCTTGAAAGTAGTGCCATACTGTATATTTACATTATTGTTTCACATAACTTCTCCTAATTCGGTATAAGGAAGAAGTAAAATTTTGATTTCTTGTACCTGTGTATTTCTGTCTATATACTAACATGATCTTCTTTATGACTTCTAGTATTCTTCAATACAAATGGTATTATAATTTCAATCTACTATCATGCATCAATCATGCATGTATATATTATAGGCTAGATATTGATGAAAGATACTATACTTTTTTTTTCCTTCATGCAATCAATATTGTAATATATAAATGGTATTCTTGTATGGGTATTTCGTTTACTGGTCATGTGACTACAATTATGTTTATTTACAATATGAGAATGTCTTCTCTTTCCAAGAGTACATTCAAATTCTACTTTTACTATATAGATACATTCCAGATGTATGCATGTCCCCAGTAATTTGATTTCTGGTTTATATTTCTCTAGTCGGTACATAACTACTAATTTGAATGGTACAACCTATTTCAATGTATTTGGACCGCACTATTTAAACTGTTATTCATATGTGTAATTGGAATTATCTGTCTAATTATAATTCTTTTTCTATAATAATAACCTTTTTATTACTTCCAGAGACTCATTTAATTCTGAGTTAGGCTTCATAACTCCATATTTAAATCTGAAATCAGATTTAGACATTCTAGTTGTTGGAGCTAACTGTACTTTTATCCATACAACCATACAGGTTCCCCTCTTACTACTATAACATAATTTATTAAATGTATGGCCTCTTTATAGTGCACTGTACTTATGGGAAATTTAACTTAAGTAAAGTCCACTAATCTTAACTTCAACAATTTCACACACATATACACATGCATAATTTCTCAGTCAGATATCATTTAATACATATGTGAAATCCATATCAACCAGAATTATGCTCATTAGGTGTGCATACCAATTTCTCTGACTAGATCTGCCCAACCGTAGAGTTTTCTCTCCATAACTCACACCCGAGCCGAGACCTTAGCTCCTAGTGATAGACAACACCTTGTATGTCCTAGAGCAGCATATTTAAGCTGTACTTTCCCAAGCCTATTTCCAATTCCTGCGTCCAGAAATTTTAGGATTCTTTCTTCCTGCGTTGCCTAGGCTTTCCCTCATTGAGGTACTTTAAAGCTGCCTTTTCCGCTTTTCCAGCTTTTTGTTCCTCTTCCCAATTACTTTCCTCTTCATTGGGGAATTTAGATGTTTATATCCAAATCTAATTTTGTTAATATTCATTCCAGATATTTCTGTAAGGTGTGGGAAACTCTCATCACATTATCCACATCCTCATGGATCTAGGTTTCAGATCTCAATTCTCAATCTAGTCATTGCACACAAAACTTTTCCATTATTTTTTATTAATTAAAATTAAAATAAATCCACCATCAATATGTTCTTTGGGGTCCTCTTTGACCCATAAAGTCTTTGAATTCCTATTTTAGGAAGAAAAAATTTAGGGACATTACAATTTTTATGGTCCAGATCATGGTTTTTTCCCAATTGGAGATGACATATAGAGACATAGTTTTGCTGATATGCTCCTAATCTTATGAAGATATGTTTAATACACATCTAATAAGTAAATTTACATAGCTTTCATTATTGTGTTCAAGTATTGTTGGATCTCCAACTTTAGAATATCTTCATATATTCTTATTGTTGTAGAAATTCCCTATTTCGAGATATTACAGTGGTATCAAAGCATAATATTGGCTCAGCCTACGCATCCAAGACATTATGCCATTAGGAGGATAAGATTCTCATAGAAAAGAGAAGTTTTGTAGAAGAAACAAAAGGATGACTCCATTATTTGGAGGAATGAAGGAATATAGGATCTCCCTGCTTCTTTTCCAAGCTATGAAGAATATCAAAGAAGATCTCAAGGAGATGAAAGGGGAGGAGTGTAGAAGATTTCTGAGAGAGTTTGAAGCAAGCCCTAACTATTCACATGATGGGTGTGAGCATCTAGCCACACATGCAGATCCACAGCGCAGTCTATTTCCCACATTTACTGCAAGAAGGATGGAGGAAGAAGATGCACCAAGGGAGGAGACCTTGAGTGACTATCCTCAAGAGTATGAATCTCAATCATGGAGATTCAAGGAGCTCTTGGAATTCCAAGGGCTTTGTAAACTCAAGGAAGCAAGATCCAGCAACCACAAAAGAAGCAAGAGAGGTAGAATCTTCCTATCTCACATTGATGGATCAGCAGAATGCACAGCTAAAGCTTGGGTAGAAGAGCTAGATTCCTATTTTCATCTACACCAAGTTTCAGAGAAGGAGGCCATCAGAGTAGCAGCGTTGCACCTCAAAGGCATGGCCCATGATTGGTGGTTTAATTATTATACTTCATTTTGTCATGCAAATATAAAAACTTATGTTGGGTTCACTAAGGAATTGGTGAGAAGATTCGATAGAAAACATTATGAACCATCATTTGTTAAAAAAAAAAATTCAAACACTTTGCATGAGTTGGGGAGGCCTATTAAACCAACTCCACTGCATATTTTTAAAGGGGATAAAAACATGCATGATATTTTTCCAAGGGAAAGATCCCCACTTCCTGAAGTGCCCTCTTCTAATTGTGAAGACATCACATTTCCTCCTTCAAGAGATGACCAAGATCAAGGGTCTCTCATTGAGGATGAGGCATTCTCGTATATGGCAAAAGAGGAGAAGGATCAACATCAAGGGATGATGAGAATTCACCCTTATCTATTTCGGGAGGTTTCTGCACACAAGGAGGTGACTGCACTGTGCAGTGAAGAGAGGGAAAACTCAGTCCACTCATATATACAGTCCACTTCAGATTTTGATGTCTCACTACATGGAGGCATTTCACCTGGGAGGCCACCAGATCTAGAGTTGCTGAGAGACATCTTTTCTTTGGGTTCACCACTCTTGGATTTTGGAGAGGTGAAGAGTTTGGAGAAATAATTTGGCATGGGGGATGTCAAAGTAGCAGGCATCATCATGAGGAGAGCTTCACATGCCATATCACCAGCACTGTCTCTTGGGAGGATTGATCCATATTGGAGATCTCAACTCTTGGTAGAGTACTCCCAGGATCTAGGTGCATGTATGATTCTTGATGACCCAGATAGAGATGATGAGTATATGGTGGGTGATGTGGTCATCTATTCTTATGGTAGAGTCTCCTTGATTGGAGCTTCTAAGCTCAAGGAGAAGTTACTTCATGTAGCACATGAGGACTTACTTTCCATGCATTATGTTGCATATCTTTCTTTGGTAGAGGAGTTCACTTGGGAGGGCATCCGCCATGACATATTTCAGCATATGGAGAGATGCATAGCCCAGATGGTGATAGAGAAGAGGTCACAGCCACTTCCCTACTCTTTGGAGGTGAGGGAAAATTTCCGGTTGAGCCATTTTAGCTCAAGGTCTCAAGTACATGATAGAGGATGTAAAATTCCACTTTATACTTTGTACTTCTTTTCTTTGTATGAGAAACCTGTTGTAACAAGGAGGATTATCCATTTTTTCATATTAGGTGATGATGTACTTAGAGCCACTTGTGGCATTATGATTGGCTATTTTGTTGGTGGTTTGTGGGGGAAGCCACATGATTTTTGGTGTGCACCTTTCACACCACATTGTACTATCATGTTTTTATATTATAGAATGATTGTGGCAGCAAACAAGTGGCTGGGAAGAAACTTTTTGTTCTTTTTTTTGAGGTAGGCAGGGGATGCACTACACAGGTTCCATGGGTGGAACTTTGATCCACATTTCGGTTGTCATATGACAACTTGTTTCCAACTGTCTTTGCTTCTATATATTGTTGACATTTTAATGTTAATGAGAAGCTTTGTTTGGAGAGTGGGCTATGAGTTGGAGATGCCCATTGGGAGTATGATCCTCCCTACTTTACATGTTGTAAGTTGCAGGAGGAACAATGGGAAAGCCATGATTGCCACATCACATATCTTGTCTTCTTATGGGAGAAGCCATTTGAAGAACCTAAGTTCTTGTAAGAGGCACTTTATGGCTGAATTGTTTGATCGGGTAGCTTCAGCCATTTCTGGAGGCCATGGAATTTCAACCCAATATCAGCAGCCCCCCCATACTTACCATAAATGGAGAGAGAAACTACTTGGATGGGAAAATATAAACTCTCCATTAAGCCTCAACACATTGCATAAACACGGGGTTGTAGATTTCTTTGATGAGCTACCTAGAATGGCTTAGCTCATTTGGATGATAGCACGGGTGAGTGGATTGCTCACTGGGAATGAGATTTCCCATGTGTATCATAACTCCTACCTTGAGGAGGCCATGGGACAACAAGGAGGTTTCCACCTACACCTTCCACGTTTTCATGAGGTGAGACATTTGGTCATGCATCTTTGGGAGGAGACATTGGAGGGTAAATTTGTTGCAAATTACCTTGAGAAGTGGTGGGGACTATTGATGAGGAGGACAAAAGGGGAGAAGGGGAAGAATTTTTCACTCTCTATGTAGTTTCTTGAGGACAAGCAACATTTTGGAGGGGAGGACTGCAATGTTCCCAAATTTTAGCCTCAAGCTAAAAGGAACATTATAGTTAGCATTATCTTTTGGTAGATGAATAAAATGGGTAAGGAGGCCCATTAACCTCTTTATAAGGGAAAATAACATTCCCCATGTGAAAAGGGGAAGAATAAACAGCTAGATTGAGAACCTATAGGTGTGAACAGGATTGGATCATGTTGACTCAGTCATATTTGACCAACTCCACATGCACTGTCTGGATACATTGTATCTCCATGATGGACTGCACAGTTTTAATGGAGGAAAACTTGCATGAGCTAGGTGTCACATATGGATGGGACCCATTATGGATAGGATCACTTAATATATATGGAGAGGAGGACAACCATTGTATTCATGCTTGGATTATTATTTGTTTTGGTTTGTTGAGACTTTGCTTCCTCTTGCTGTTTAGCAGGGTTGCAATGTTGTTTAGCACAAGGGAGTTCTTGGTTGGGAATCCCTACCTCATCCTCAGGGAAGGAGAGGTTATTTGGGCTAAATTTCCTCATTCCAAAATTTTTGCCAAGATACCTCCTTCAGCTACAACGCAGTTTCTATTTATAGTTGGGTTGTGTTGCAGGGTGCAACAAAGTTTGAGTCATTTATGGGCTCTTTTTTCAGTGGACAACTTGTCTATCCATTGGAGGATCAACAAGAAGGAATCCCAGGAATATTTTCACATCTTGACACTTGGCCAAAGCATTTTTGCACTTCTACAACATATTCCCTTGCAGGAGCTGCGTCATTCTTCAGAGAGCTACTGCAACAAGTTTTAATACCTTGATTTTTGGCTAGTTTTCTAGAGAAAGGGCCAACCCTTCTTCTGGAAAGCTAGGAAAAGGGATTATCATCCCTATTGTACTTTATTCAGCTATATTCATGTAATTTTGTAGGACACTACGTTATTTTGCAGCTGAATATTCAGCTCTACTCCTTTGTGCCTAAGCTTCCAAGAAACCCTTGCCGGGTTATCTTTATATTGTATAAAAGAGGCTAGATCTCTATTTTTCTCTATAATTTGGCTAAATAAACTCCAAATGTATTGTCTAAAACATATTTCTATAGAAACCCTCTTATAATTATGATGTAATTGCTTCAGAGTTTTCTGTATGGGTTAACTCATAGGTTTTCAGTGTTTTTAAGCCATATAAGAACCGAGAGATCTGCTTAACCTAGCTAGAATGATTTGTTTCAGCTCCAAGTACCATTTCTCACAGTTATAGAATTATTTTCTGGGAATAGCATTTTTATGGTCCAGATCACTGCTTTTCCCCAATTGGAGATGACATATGGAGACATAGTTTTGTTGATATGCTCCTAATCTGATGAAGATGTGTTTAATACACATCTAATAAGTAAATTGACACATATTGCATTATTGTGTTCAAGTATTGCTATATCTCCAACTTTAGAATATCTTCAAATATTCTTATTATTGTATTAATTCCCTATTTCGAGATATTACACTGTCAAAATAGCTACCTACAGGAAGATTGATAAAGACAAAAATACCAAATGTTTTTCAATGATGACCCACATGAAGGCTAAAGGGACTATTGATGCTTGCTACTAGGGTTTTCATACTGGGAGGTTTTTCACTGTTTTAAAGAGAAAACATTACATATTGTCAGTCAAAGTAAAATATGTCAAATGATCACAAATCAGTTGTTTGCAAATGTTAAAACGTCATGAAAAGGTTCATGTTTAAAAATGAGGGTAAAGAGCATAGTTTGAGCTGGTTGAAGGTTTTGTGAACAAAAAGGAAACATCAAGATACTCCAGCAAAGAAAAGAACCATATTTCTTGTCAAACTGCCACCTACAAGACCAAAACAAGCCAAAAAGACAGTGAGAAAAAGCAATGAGAAATAAACATTAGGAAAGTGGCTCTTGGAATGAAATCTATTTTTCAAAAGGGGTGTAAAAGCATCCTTTCCCTTTACCTCAACCTCATTTGTCATTGCAAAAAAGAAAGAGAGCCATTGAAAGCAAGTTTTGAGGGTTTTGTGTGATTTTGGTAAAAAAATTTAGGCGTTGTGCACCGACACATGTGCAACGTGCTTAGCCATCAGTGCTGCAGACAAGAGAGGCAACGGTAATGTAAATTAACACTGCGCTGTGCACTGGGGAGGGTGTTATGCACAGGCACAAAATATCCCGACTGCCAGCCTTTCCACACAGGCGTTGTGCTCTGATGGGCCCAATAGGCCGTTCAATCACCCAACTCGCCCACTGAAGACTGTCGGTGCTACGCATAGGCATGCTAGCCTAACCCGATCTCAACGAGTAGTCGGGTCATACTACGCACCGCTAATCTTTGGCCTAAATTTCTCAAAAAGGGTCTAAATTCGATTTTCTTGCCTCCAAAGCTCCTGTAATATTCAAAGCAAGGTTGATGGCTTTCTTCCTTACCTTCCAAGTATTTTTTTCAAAAACAATAAGGTATTTAAAGGGCTAATGTGATAAAAACCTAATCTCCATAAAAATCAAATTTTACCATCTAGGGCAGGATTTACAAATTGAGGGAGTTGTCACTAGCCTAAAGACACTCAAATATAAGAAAACTACTTCTAAAACTTTGAATAACTCCTTCATTGTTTCATATTTCCCTCATTTGCCAAATTTTTTCCTCACATCACTCATTTGCCATCCCTAAACCTAAAGACCCTCACCAAGCTGAAAATCCTTGTGTGGTAAATCAGTCACCATGTCTAAGGAAGAAATAAGTGCCAGTAGTGATCAAGGCCAAAGGCCTGTTAAGAAAAAGTACAAGGGAGGAAGGAATAATAGGTTTGAGCCCTTGGATACCATTCAAATAAGCTCTTCTCCAATGATACTTACATGTTTTCAGGATCTTAGATGCTACCAGTTTTCTGAGAAGGTTAAACAGGTCCAAAGCCACTCAGTCTTGACTAGGTTGTTTTTTCTTAGCATGCAAAACCACCAAGTCAACCTAGCAGGAGTAAATTTTTAACTCTCATCTGAATCCATTGCTAAAGCCATATGTATACCAGACATTGGTGAAAGATGGTTTAAACAGAAAAAATTGGACTTGAGCTACTATGAGCCCTTCCTCAAACATAGTTTCCAACAGGTCTGCAAGGTTGTTTTCCCCTTGACCCACCTGTTAGAGAGGTATTCTCTACCTCATGCGTTATTGCTTCAAATTATAGATGTATAATACCTCTTAGTATTTTCACAAAACTTAATGTTCGTTACACCATCATACATCACATTAAGGATCCACTCACCCTATTTAATCAGCCCTACAATACACTTTGTTTCATCATTTAGACACCCTTGACTTCATCTGACCCCGTAGCTCTATTGATTTGATATTCTCTCATTCCGCCTATCCTACTTGATCATCTTACCCCAAACCAAAACAAACAAAGAAACCTACACTTAACAGCTAGCATAAAAACAAACATCCAAAGTGAACAAGCTCACATCCTTCGCACAATAGAGAGAGCCCTCTCTGAGTCCAGGAAGGCTAGGACCTAGGACTCCAAAGACTGGTCTGATGTTACCCTGTCATTTGGTTAGCCAATCTGCCAAATCATGGGACCCTTACAAAATCCTATTCATGTCTATCAACCAACTCCATTACAACCAAACCACCTCCTCACAGCCTCACACAAGCTCACTCCCCCTTAGATACCTTACTCCATTCCAATAAGGATATTTTGGAGGCCATGACCGAACGAGATTGTCTATGGGATGCAATGCATCACCACTCATTTTTCTTCCTGAAAATTAATTTGATCCAAACAACTATGAAAAGAAAGAGCTATAACCAATCAAATCAAAATATTTCCTTCCATATGGGAAAGTCGACTGGTTCAAAAATCCCATCCTGGTGCCCAATGCATTCGAGGAAGGGAACATGTTCAATATTTCACCAACCATCAAGGTAAATATATCTAGAAACCCAGAAAAAATTGAAATAATATTAGTAGGGTGAGCATGATCCCCACACGATGTACTCTCTTACAAAAAATTGTTGCAACAATATAGAGACGTCTTTGTATGGGATTATTCAGAAATGCCAGGGCTCAGTCCTACTATCGTAGAGCACCATATTGACACATGGCCTGACATACCAACGATACACCAAACACAATGTCAGTTACACCCATATAACACAGAATAAATTAACCAAGAAATCGATAAGCTTCAGAAAGACGGGTTTATCTACCCCATAGATTACGTATCATGGGTCTCCAACCCTATTTCCCGTCATGAAAAAATAGGGAAAAATTCGCATTTGTATTGATTTCCTGGATTTGAACAAATATTGTCTAAAAGACAAATACCCTACCCCGTTCATAAAAACTTGCATTGGAAATGAGGCCCTCTCCTTCATGGATCACTTCTCAGGGTATAGCCAAATCCAAACTCTACATACTGATGAATACAAGATGAAATTCACCACCCCGTGGGGCACTTTTGCATACCAAGTTATGTCATTCAGTCTTAAAAAAGGTGGAGCCATGAACTATAGCTTCCATGACTTGCCCCACCTTATCCTCCCTTACTTGGACGACCTCAATGTTCGATCCAAGAAGTGAAGCAAACATCTAGAAGATTATGGCTGGTATTCCAATGATGCTGACAGTACAACCTATGCTTTAGCCCTCTCAAGTGCATCTTTTACGTCAACGAGGTTGACTTTTAGGTTTTATAGTGTCCCAACAAGGGATCAGAGTGGAACCTCTGAAATTCCAAGCTATCAAAGAGATTCCACCACTACGAACCCTCAAGCAACTCCAAATCATGTAGGGGAAATCCAATTTCCTTAGATGATTTCTCCAAGATTACGCGACTTGCGCACAGGGATTCCTAAGCCCTCTCCATTAGTATATACCATTTAAATGGGGTGATCAAGACCAAAATTCATTTGAGGAGATGAAATATGCATTGACTTCAGCTTAATTAATCAACCCACCAAATTATGACAAAGAATACACCCTAAACCTGTCAGCGGCAAAAACGGATTTAACCGGGGTGTTAATCCAATGCGATACCGATGGTAAGGAACACATAATTTATTACATCAGTAAAAACTTATCTGGCCCCACATTAAGGTAAGAACCCAAAGAGAAAACTACCATATCCCTTACACATGAAGTCCAAAAGCTTTGGCACTAAATTATCTTGCGGACTACAACAATCGTCGCAACTATCAACCCCATGAGATACCCGCTGTTAGTATGAATCTTTCATCGTAAAAGATCACTTTAGCTACGCATAAAAAATAGCCCTAACATCGATTATGGCTGCAAAATACCTTTAATATTGCTGCACAAATTCAGATCTAAGCACAAAAGATATTAAGCAGATAAAAAACAACATAGCTCCATAGATCAAACGAACAAGACAAGAAGAATGTATATGAAAGAATTTTGTATTATATTAAAGAATGGGGCTCTTGAGAGGAAAACAAGAAAGGTGTTTTCCGGTTCTCCTCAGTGGGATGGGTTCTTGGAAGTCCTCAGTGTTTCAGATCTAGCATTTCTCTCTCTTATGGATGTGGGAAAGCAAACATAGAACTCAATGGGAGTTCACAAAGTAAAATGGAAAATGGTGACCAAGAGAAGATCCAGAGTGATCTAATGCAATGAAGGTGACTAATGAATGGGGAAAACCCCCCTATTTATAACAAAATATTGGGGCGGTCTAGAACTCAGTGCATGAATAAAATATTATTAATCAAATTCTAGAAGCACCTTTTAGGAATATTTTATTATATTTGTTGGAGGGAAAATGATTCTTGACTTGGGTCAATTCCTTTATTTATAAATAATAAATAAATAAATGATTTATTTATCATTTTAGGGGAATGATGGAAATATAATTAAATAAATAATGGTTTATTTAATTATTTACGTATGATTTAGTCAAATTTAACTAAGAATATTATTTAAATAATGATTTAAACAACTTGTTCTTAGGAAATAATTAAATAAATAAGGATTTATTTAATTAATTTCTTTGTTTTGGGTTAAATATGACCAAATAAGTTATTTTATATGGTGAAAGCAATTTTACTTAGGGTAAAATTGGTCTTACATGGTGTACTTGGGTTCATCTAATAATAATAGGTTAGATGACCCAAAAAATGGTGTAACAGATTTCCCTCCAATGTACGAGTGTTAGGAGAAAATCGTATGATTGAAGTACGTTGTAAGAACTCAATCACTAAATATCAAAAGGGAAGTGAGAGAGAGAAGTGTAATGTTGTTTGATGTGTTAAAGGACTAGACCCTAAGGAGACGAGACTTACAGGTGCAACAAGTCTCTATGAAGTGGTACCTGTGCAAAAGGTGGCGGGGGAGGCATACCTATGCCCGCCGAGACAAAGTACAAAGAATAAGGCGCCCGGAAAACCACAGAACACAATAAGTACAAAGAATAAGGTGCCCGGAAAACCACGGCACACAAGAATGAAGCATGCGTTGGCCGAAACATGAGCCAGATAAATAACATTATGGATCCCACATACATGTGATGCCTGGAATAATCGTCAGGACTTATGCAATAATATGGTAGGACGTGAGATACAAATATACCCAAATGCCCCCTACACATGGGGAAGGGCTCGCAAAAGCTGACTAATACATGAAAATCAAAGAAGCGCCGCAAGCAGTGTAGGCTGATATCATCAAATGGGAGGAGCCGCATCAGGGGTGGAAATGAAGTCATCCGGGCATGTGGGGGGCTACCTGCAGGGCCACCCCCTCATGAGGGTTGAGACATCTCACACATGCCTGGGAATCACCAATATTTTTTGTTGCATCACTGGACGATCAAGTGTATAGATCACGATCATATTGATAGGAGCTCAAACCAAGGTACACTGCCCCCTAGACCTGGCTTCTAGAATAAATGGGCTGATGTTGATAGAAGGAAGTCTGCCATAGGTAAGGCAATAAGAGAACCCCAGCTAAGACACGAGGGAGATAGTAGATCAACGACCAAGTAGACACTGATGATGAGGATGGAATGAGAGGAATGGAGGAGTGGTTAGACGACTTCCCTTGTTAGAGCATCAAGTGGATGAATGGCTTGGCAGCGACGGACACAATTTCGTGAAGGATAGTGGACAGAGGTACTGAAGGCCATAATTTGTGACATGAGAGAGGGACCAAGAAGGAAAGGATGGAGGACTATGGTGGGGTACCAAGGGACTCAGGTTAGACTCCATGAATGTGCAGGTGACTCGATGCAGATGCTCCAAACAAGGGCGACTTGATGGTGCTACCTCATAAAATGGGTCCAATGCGGAACTGTAAAAGCATGAGTACAATAGGGTAACTCATGACGAAAATCAACACGAACGAAGATGAGTAAGGAGGCAAAGTGGTGCCCCAAGTACAAGTGTCGTAAGTGAAGAAATTTGATTTTGAGAAGAGGTGAATAGACCCGTCATAAACAAAATGTGTCCTGGTGAAGTATCAAAACATAAAAAACTGATAGATACCCATTTGAGTGCTCGGTGAGAGCTTTCCAGCGGTGCGAACGGTGTGTCAAACGGTCTATGGTTTGGTCGTAGCGGGCGAAAGAAAAAATAGGGCTTTTCTTCTAATAGGGTGTTTTCCCTCCAAAATCATTCATTTTCTTGTGTAGCTGTGGTGAATGTGGAGAGGAGAGAAGGCCCTAAATCTTGCGGCGTTCGAAGCGGACAAATCGACCGTTGGAATTGTGATCTGTCAGTTGGAGGTAAGAGGACTAATCTTAAGCTTTGTTTTTTATCGATTCAAGTTGTAGATTAGGGCTTTAAATCTCAGTAAGTGCCCCTATTGCATCCTTACGGTCGGGTCGCACTTTTTGGGGCAAAAGCTACGACCTGGGACGCAGGTTTTCGCCTGAAAAGTGCGACCTGACCCAGGTTTGGCCTAAAAAGTGCGACCTGTGAGATGTGGGGGTTTTAGTGCTATTGTGGGCTGAGATTCTATTCTAATGCAAGTTAACTCAGTTTTTTTGATCTGGAGGCTGACAAAGATGATGGTTTTGTGTATATATGGTAGATCTACCGATCCAGTGGAGAGAGAGAGACTTAGGTACATTACAGATGGAGATCCAGGCGGATCAGGGCGTCCGTCATGCATTGGCTAGGTATGGGGTTCTGAAGTTTTTGGAGAACCCTTTGATGAGGGCAGGAGAGCCCTTGTTGGCCCATATTATCAGTTATTGGGATCCATATCAAGAGACTTTTGTAGTGCAGGGGCACAGGATCAAGCTGACAGTATAGGATTTGTATTTCTTGACTGGTCTCCCACCATTAGGGATGGTGTGAAATACACAGCCAGTGTTACCGTGTGGGCGTAACATTATGGAGTTTGTTGAGCGACATTGTCAACTGGGTGTCCGAGTCAAAGGGACTCGGATATCCATTGGTGATCTCGAGAGGTTGGAGACCCGGGCGGTGGCCACAGCAGTGTTGTAGATCTTGGGTAGCTAGGCATTCCATCACATCACTGGAGGGAAAATGATGATCGTGGAGAGTGTGCTGAGTGGGACCTACTATGGGTGGGCCCAAATGATGTTGGTGTCGGTGAAACGATAGTTGTCACTATGCAAGCGGCAAGTGAATCATGATTGCGCCTATGGGACGATGTTGTGCTCGTTCTTCTTTGAGAAGATCCTCACCTTACGACCTCATGTACAGTTGCCTGATGGAGGTCCGAGAGAGCCTTGGATGCATCAGTGGGGACGAATACTGGGTAGAGGAGGGGGAGGGGCAGTTAGACGGGTGTTCCGACCAGAGTTCTTCGCGCATTGGGATCATATGCCATTATACATAGACGACTATCCCTATAGTGGGATGAGTTATTGGGGAGATCAAGACTTGCCGCTTCCGCCTGGGCGAGTGTGGGGGCCCGATGGTAAGTGACAAGCAACTAATATGTTATTTTTATTGTAGAGTCTTGGGACTAGTCGATATGGGGCTAATCGTGATGTTTTGTGGAATGCAAAGATAGCTCTGGTAAAACCGGCCGGATATATGGGACGACCTGTGGCGACAGGAGCTACAGGTGCAAGTGGTTCGAGGATGGTGTAGAGCGAGGATATGGCCGCTCTGGTGGAAGACATTCATCGCAGATGTGAAGGGCTGCTGACCGGTGTATCGGAGCATGGTTGGCAGGATTGAGACGACCAATACATAGAGTTATGTATTGGGCTACCCTCGGAGTGGCGAGGGATCATGCGATGCATGGCGATGGCCAGTCAGGCTGTGCATGATCTACGAGCGGCGGGAGCATAGCCATCGGCTCAGGATCCTCCAGAGAGTGATTAGATGTAGGGCAGGGGGTGCCCCCCAGTGTCTATGTAGGGGTGAATGGTGCCCCCCATTTTTGTAGTTTTTTTATTGTAACATGCTATGGGCATATCATATGTTTCAGAGTAGATGGACTCTAAAACTTGTGATATATAATATATATAATGAATATGCATTTGATGGGTGGTGTTAAATGTTATTGTGTTGTGTGTGATAAATTCCAGTCTAGAATATGATTTTCAATTTGATCTACGTAGTGATTTTGATCTCGTGGTATGTGGTGAAATGTAATGAATCTAAATTCACATATCAAAAGTTTCACTCGTAAATATTGTCTAAACAGGAGGGGGTTATGCACATGATAGACACCGTTAAGTTGTAGGACAACAAGAAGGGAATCTAAATGAACATGTAGATGGAGGATGCAGTGAGAAAGGGCATCGGTTAAGAGACCATGAACTGCATCATATTCGACCTGATTATTGGTGGTCGTACCAATGCAGACTCCATTTGCAAGAACCAGGGTATGCAAGGGAGTAAATATGGCCCATGCTGCAGAAGTGAGATGACGGGAATAGCGACTTGCTCCATCAGCATAGCCCAGATGAGGTCCGGACGAAAGGGCAATGTAATAGTCTCATAAGTCAGGAAAGGTGAAGGATGAGACAAAGGAGGGCAGCGTGAGTAGAGGATAGACCTCCAATGATGGCTATGGGAGGGAGCAGTTCAGGTAGGAAGTCTAGGACTCATGGGTCGACGAGAAGGAGAGGAAGGAGGACGATGGGAGGGAGGGCATGTACTCAGGCTACAACGAACATCAAAGATACGGATGGTATGATCGTGATGAGGAGAGGGAATGGGAGGGTCAAAGAGACCATGTACAAATTTGCTGAATAATGAAGATTTATCCACCGAGATTATCCTGATCACATATCAATTCGAATTCATATGCAACACATAATCTCTTCTACTCAGATCATCACACATGCGGAAATAAAACAAGCGGTATGCGATCAAAAGATCATCAAAACATCACACACATTACACAGTATGTATGGGGAAATATTATAGCTGAAAACCCCCAGCTATAGTATATTATAATGGAAGAGAAACATGTAACAATCTCAGTACAATACTCCTCACAAGTACTCAGTATTGTCTCCAATAGTTACACACAAACTAGCTTGGTTTTGAACAAGTCACAGGTTCAAAACACATCCACTAATTGCCTGCCTCTATTGCGCAATCAAGGCTTGTCTAATGAGAGATCCAAGGTTCGAATCTCCTTGGCTTGATAGTGCAATCATCATTGGAAATTCCTCCAAGTGTGGTGCAAATCTCATGCACAACTAATGTCACAACTGATAGCTATCTCAACCCTTTCATCTACCTCTTTCACTGGTCTCCACTGAACTGTCCATGCACTGTAGTGAACTGATGTGTTCTTGAGTTGAATAATGAGTTAACAATTAGTGAATTAAATAATATTTAATTCACTCCACTCATTACTAGTTGATTAGCTAGTTAAACTAATCTCAACTAGTTCAACTAAGTTAAACCGAACACAACTCCACCAAGCTGTCTCATCAACTCCACCAAACACGCCCTTTGAAGTCCTAGCGAAGTCAACCATGCATGAGCTCACCAAACCCTAGGAATAGCATAATTCCTACATCGGATACGCAGGAAGCCACTTCCGCAACTCGGCTTGAAATTCAAATGAGAGTAAACTGAAGTTTAGAGTCCAAATATTATTAAGGGTAAATAATGTTTGACTTCCCTATTTTTAGGATAGGCAGTCTAAAAATAGACTTCGACCTATAGGTCCAAAAAATAGAGGTCCATCTATTTTTACCAACATGACCAATACTCCAAGAATAACATCCTGCAATCCCCGGACCATGCTCCATATGTCTAAAAATAGACATAGTCTAAAAATAGACTTTGCGCCAGAATTTGCCTGCGGGCCCACTTAGTGAAGGCGACTTCATTTCACTAAGCTCCATCATCTTGCTGCATTTTCAACACTCCCTCTCAGCAAGATATGGATTATCTACAACCCCTATCCTACCTCTGTGGAATTCGAACTTGCTCCTGGTGAGCGCCTTCATCAGGATGTCGGCATCCTGATCCTCCGTGGGAACATATGAAAGCATCATGATTCTTCGCTGAACACAATCTCTGATATGATGGTACCTAATGTCGATGTGTTTGGACCTATCATGAAATACTGGATTAGCCGAGAGCTTGATGCAGCTCTGGTTATCACAGTAGATCACTGTAGGCTCCAAATGCAACCTGAACAAACCTGCGAGGATCTTCCTCATCCAAATAGCCTCACATGCAGCCAAGCTTGCTACCATGTACTCGGCCTCTGCTGAACTGAGTGCCACGGATCTCTGCTTCCTGCTGTACCAGGAAACTGCTGTCGACCCGATGCTGAAAATACCTCCAGATGTGCTCTTACGATCCGTTGGGCTCCCTCCCCAATCTACATCAGTGAAGCCGGAAAGCTTCGCTCCATCCTCCTGTCTGTACCATAGACCATATCTCGATGTGCCACTAAGATAACGCAATACATGCTTGCCTGCCTTCCAGAAGAGCTTGGTAGGCTTAACCATAGCTTGCGAAAGCTGGTTAACAACATAGCATATATCGGGTCGTGTATTGACCGGATACATAAGCGACCCCACCAACTGTCGATAGACAGTGGCATCCACTACCTCCGCTGAAGTAGCATCCTCCTTCCTCCAACCACCAGGAAGAGGAGTGTCAACAGGCTTGCAGCCTTGCATGTTGAACCTCTCAAGAATATCCCGAGCATACTTTCCCTGAGAAATAAACAGTCCTCCGCTGCGCTGCCAAATCTCCAATCCCGGGAAATAATGAAGGATGCCCAAGTCCTTCATCTCAAACTCTCGTGCAAGATCCTCCTTGCATGAAAGTATCAACTGCTCATCGCCAGTCAAAATCAGATCATCTACATACAGTACGATGATCAACAGCTTCCCCTCCACCACAATCTGGTACAGGTTGGGATCCGCCTCACTCTTGGAGAATCCAAGCCCGGTGAAGTAGCTGTCTATCCGAGTGTACCAAGCACGAGGTGCTTGCTTCAGCCCATATAGTGCTCTCTTGAGTCGGCACACATGCGACTCACTGCTGAAGATCTCAAAACCTTCAGGCTGCTCTATGTACACCTCCTCCTCAATGACTCCGTTGAGGAACGCAGTCTTCACATCCATCTGATGGATGTGCCATCCCATCTACGCTGAGAGAGCAAGGATCGTCCGTATGGAAGAGTACCTTGCGACAGGTGCAAAGGTCTCCTCATAATCGATCCCCTCGATCTGTGACAAGCCACGGGCGACAAATCTCACCTTGTACTTCTCCACACTCCCGTCAGCCGCCTGCTTCACTTTGTAGATCCATCGCGAATCCACCACTGATTTCCCCTTCAGTCTTGGGACAATCTCCCATGCATTGTTTCTAACGATCGAATCATATTCTTTGATCATGGCATCTACCTATGTGGGTTCCTCCACAACTTCCTCAAAAGAGGATGGCTCCATCACAACACATTGACTCACAAGAGCCATGTATCCAGTGTACCAATCCAGTGACTGCCTCTGTCTACGTTGTGCTATAGGTGGTCCTACAACCTTCTCTGCATCTCAAGCTAGTCGCTCAGCTTCTGTAGTGCGCTTGCGCCCTCTGATGGTTGGAGCTGTATGGGTGGTTTCTTCCACATCCTGAACTTCCTCTTGTGGCTGATCCACATCCGAAAGCTTCTCCTTAGGAACTAACAGCTCCTCATCTGCATGCAAGTGTGGCTCCCTCTCAAGTGAACACTGCATGGCTTTCTCCTCCTGAAAGTTGATATCCCGTCGCACAACAGTCTTGCGAATGTCTAGCAAATACACCCGGTAGTTGTGAGGTGTATCAGTGTACCCCACAAATATTCCAACCTCTGCGGTCGAATCCAACTTCCTCCTGGCGTCCTTCGTCACATGCATGTAGACAGGTGAGCCAAAAATTCTCAGATGAGAAATATCAGGCCTCTTGCCAGAAAATGCCTCCTCCGGTGTACTCATGCCAAGAATCTTGTGAGGACAACGGTTCTGCACATACACTGTTGTATTGCATGCCTCAGCCCATAATTGAAGGGGTAGGCCCTGATCATGCAACATCGCCCGTGCAGCACCCATGATCGTTTTGTTCTTCCGCTGAGCCACCCCGTTCTGCTGTGGGTTATGGGGTGCGATGAGCTCTCTCCGAATCCCTTCTGCGTTGCAAAATTCTTTGAATTCAGCCGAGATGAATTCACCACCATTGTCGCTCCTAAGAGCCTTCAAATTCTTCCCCAATTCCTTCTCTACCAGCGCCTTGAATTCACATAACTTTGAAAACGTATTGCTCTTCTTCTGCATGAAGAAGATCCAGCACTTCCGAGAGAAATCATCAACAAAGATCACATAGTACTTGTGCTTTTCTGTCGAAGCTGCTGAGAAAGGACCACACACGTCTGTTTGAACTCTCTCAAGGATCGTCGTGGCGCGACTATCCTTCTCGTGAAAGGTGGCTTTCAAATACTTCCCCAAGGTACACCCATTGCACTGATTTGATTGTGCAAGAGTGCCCTTAGGAAGCCCAGTAGAAATCTGCTGTAGTATCTTCAAGGCTCCATGGTGAAGGTGGCCCAATCTCCAGTGCCACAGTTCACCCTCATCATCCCGGCTCACCACTTCTCCCGCCTTGCATGCCATTACTGTGCAGCCATCTACTTGCAATTGATAAAGGTTCTTGACTTGAACCCCTATCTTCCGGGTCTCTCCAATTGTCTTATTGCGCAGGAAAGCTTTTCCTTTGCTGAAGACCACATCATACCCCTTGTCTTCCAACATCACCACAGAGATCAGGTTCTTCATCAATCTTGGAACATGCAAAAATTCCTTCAATATGAAAGGTTTAGCAGACTCCCTCTCAAAGGAAATGGTACTGATACTAGTCGCATTGTATCTACCATCATTTCCCATCTCGATGTGCACTCCAAGATCCTTTTCCTCTAGATATGAAAATAGATTTCGATCTCCGGTCATGTGAAATGACGCACCACTGTCCAAGAACCAAACTGATCCCGCCACACATGAAACCAAGCATGCAATCAGTGAAAAATCCAGTTCGAATTGAGAAGCCAATGCCTCTCCCACTGCAGATCCAGCAGCCTTCTTATTTTTCTTCTTCTGCGGACAATTTGTGGCATAGTGTCCGTGCTGGTGACAGTGAAAACACTTCACCTTAGACATGTCTTGCTTCTTGCCTTTCGCACCAGACTGAGAAGCTTTCTTGCTCTTCCCCTTCTTTTCTTTGGCAGCCAAAGCACAATTTTCTTCATCAGGTACCTTTGATGAAGATCTGTCCCTGGTAGTCCTCCTTATCTCCTCTTGCATGACATCCGCCCAAAGGCGCTCCCATCCCGGCAACTTCTCCAGACCATTGACACTATCTTGATATGCATGCCAACTTTTCGGAAGACCAAGGAGAGCCAGGTCCACCATATCCTCTTCTTCGACAGTCACCCCCACACTTCCCAGCTCATCTCTGCATTGAGTGAACTTCGTGAGGTATTTGGCGATACTGTCGCCTTTCTCCATCTTGATGTTTCTAAGCTTATCCTTGAGCGCCAGCTTCCTTTGGTCGCTCTTACTCTGGAATAGATCTGTCAATTCTTTCCACATTAAATATGGAGAAGCTTTTCCATGCAGGCTGGATACAATGTGATCCTTAATGCCCTCCAACAGAATCCTTCGACATTTCGCCATCTTCTTTTGCCAAGCTTCGACTTCAGCAGGATCAGTGGGATTTTGGACATCCGTATCTACGAACTCCTTCAGTCCATTATCTTCTAATACTGCCTCCATGCGATCTTTCCATGCAACATAATTCGAACTGCCTTCAAGAGCATATTCGAGTCGCAAACCGTTGAAAGACATTTTCAACTCCGGCACCAAGAAAACAAACTGCTGCAAAATTCGAATTCCAAACTCAAAGCTCAACCGCTCTTTGATGCGCGAGAACAAATTATTTCTAGCACGGAGATCGATTGCAAGGGCATTTACTTGGATGTATCACCTTTCAAAGGAAATGGATGGATCTAGAGGCTACACGGCCCGCATGCGGACTACTGTCTACGAAATAAGTTTGTAATCATCGTGATGATTAATATTTTCTCAGATAGCTCCAATAGCTCTAATACCATGTAGAAATTTGTTGAATAATGAAGATTTATCCACGAGATTATCCACGATCACATATCCAATTTGAATTCATATGCAACACATAATCTCTTCCACTCAGATCATCACACATGCGGAAATAAAACAAGCGATAGCACATCAATTCATCATACACATTAACACAGTATGTATGGGGAAAGATTATAGCTGAAAACCCCGCAGCTATTGTGTATATTATAATGGAGAAATCATGTAACAAACTCGGTACAATACTCCTCACAAGTACTCAGTACTATCTCATGAAGTTACACACAAACTAGCTTAGTTTTGAACAAGTCATAGGTATGAAGGCCACATCCACTAATTGCACACTCTGTTAACGCGATCAGAAATTTGGTCTAATGAGAGATCCAAGGTTCGGAATCTCCTTGGCTTGACAACGCAATCATCATTGGAAATTCCTCGAAGTTGGTGCAAATCTCATGCACAACTAATGTCACAACAGTAGCTATCTCAACCCTTTCATCTACCTATGCCATGACATCCTTCAGGCCCCCATTCCAATCCTTTGTAGTGAAGTGATGTGTTCTTGAGTTGAATAATGAGTTACTAATTAATGAATTAAATAATATTTAATTCACTCCACTCATTACTAGTTGATTAGCTAGTTAAACTAATCTCAACTAGTTCAACTAAGTTAAACCGAACACAACTCCACCAACTGTCTCATCAACTTCACCAAACTTCTGCCACTGAAGTCCTAACTAAAGTCAACCATGCATGAGCTCACCAAACCCCTAGGAATAGCGTAATTCTTCTGTCAGATGTATGAGCCACTTCCATAGCTCGAACTGAAGTGCTCCAAGAGAGGAAACTGAAGTTTAGAGTCCAAATATTATTAAGGGTAAATAATATTTTACTTTTCTATTTTTAGCTAGGCAGTCTAAAAATAGACTTTGACCTAAATGTCTAAAAATAGAGGTACATCTATTTTTACCAACATGACCAATACTCCAAGAATAGCATACTGCAACTCCTGGACCATGCTCCATATGTCTAAAAATAGACTTTGCGCCAAAATAGCCTGCGGGCCCACTTAGTGAAGGCGACTTCATTTCACTAAGCTCCATCATCTTGCTGCATTTTCAACAGACCAGACGATGCTGCAAAGGTATCGAAATCATCAGTATGGGAAGAGATGCGCAGATACGGGTCATCACGGGGAATGAGAGAAGAGCAAGTAAAAAGATGGTCAAAAGATGAGGAACCCGTGTCTGGAGGAGAATCAAGTAGAATAGGTGGAGTGGGTTCAGAAGGAATGTACTCCGAGGAACACGCGGATGATGATAGGTATAGAAGAGGAGTAGCAGGGTCGGACACTTCAACATCAGGGGGAGGAATGTCAATGGTAGCAGGGGGATCCTCAAGTAGACTGGACGCATACTGAGCAAGGATGGGAGAGGCGGATTTATGTTTTCAACCTCGTACTCGCGGATGACCTCTAAAGAGGCTCGGTAATGGGTGAGGTGAGGACAATGGTGAGAATAATGGCCATGAACACCACACAGAGCACATGATTTGTTGGTGTAGAGAGTCTTCGGGTTCTTGGCTACGGATGAGGAAGAAACAGAGGTTTCAGGGATCGTAGATTCAGGGAACGTGACTTTAACCATGGGTTGGATACGAGGCAACTCGGGACAAGTATGGGTGGGATGACCGATACCATCACACAAGGTGCAAGGCTTGGTGGGTGGGGGTGCGGTAGGGTCAGGAGTGGTGGCCTTGTCATTGGATGCCCCCTTGTGAGTTTTTTTTTTCTTGCCAGTACCTATCGCAATATGAGGAGGGTTCTACGAAGGGGCTAGGGGTAATGTGGTGGTGGAAGGAGCGAAGGGAATCGGTTGCACCGGTGTCACGACTATGTATGGTTTGGGGTGGCCTGGTGGGGTCTCGGCTGGAGGAGTAAGATACCATACTGGGATTCCCAAGGTTAAATTAGGTAGGGAAAGGGTGGCCATGACGGGGACCGAATAGACGTCGGGGGGTGGGTCAATGAACGGTATTTGACCGGTGGGGTGATGACCAGGGGGGACGGCTCCCATATGGTGGATACTTGAGGGAACGGACTCAGGGGGGTAGGGAGGTGCCAGAGGGTGATGGGAAGGGTCAGGTGAAGAAGGGTCGCTTGAATGAAGCGAAGGGCTAGGAGCAGGAGGTTATGGGCGAGATGGAGGTTGCTGACTAGCCGTAGCAGGCTATGGAAGACTAGCCTGAGATGATTGCATCATGAAAACATTCGTTGATCTGGGGTCAAAGACCGGAGGAGGGGGAGGACCAGGAAAAGTTCCAAGCAAAGAGGAGTCTTTTTAGACGCTAGGGGAAACACTGGTCAAGGAATCAACCGTTGGTTTATTGGTGACAGTAGAGATGGTGGACTCAGGGGAGGTCTGAGATTTTGGTTCATGGTAGGTTAATTGGTCAATGGTGACAATATTTCCATTACGGGGGAAGAACATCTTGCGGTGGACTGCGGATGGGATGAGAGACATGGCATAGGTGTAACTACGACCCAAAAGGATGTTATCATCAAGAGGGGCGTCAATGACTTCAACGTCGACACAAACAGTCTTACCGGAAAGGGTAATGGGATAGTTACGGAATAGGCCAATGGGTTGGGAGGCATGACCATCCCACGCACTAAGGGTGATGGTGGAAGGGGCTAGTTCAGGGGATCCGAGTTGTTTCCAAACCAAAGCAGACATTATGCAGGTAGATGCCCCCTCATTAATAATACACCGAGCAACATTCGCGGTTCAGATCTTGACTGGGATTTGGAAAGCAACCGAAGGAGGAAGAGGGGGGTGTTCTGACTGACGGGCGTCGAAAATAATCAATTGGTCATCAGCAGGATCTACAGTGCCCATGGAAGATAGTAGAGCCATATTTTGAGAAGGACACGACTGGATGAGTTACAGTGTTGAAATGGTAGCAGGAGATTGGGCCAGATCATCTACTATGTTGTATGAATGGGTAGCCTGACCAGAGGCAGAATTTTGGCGTAATGGTCCCTTAGGAGGCTTGGGATGAACCTCGACTTTGGGGAGAGGGAGTTGCAAGGGACCATTGGGTGTCGATAGAGGCTCTGTAGGACCTGACGATGGAGACTCAGAGACAGGTGGAACAGGAGGTGTGGAATACTTATGGGACCGAGCTTGAAGGTTGAGGTCAATAGTGAGAGGTGGTCAGAAGCCATCATGAGAATCTGGTAATCAGAGGAACCCGAAGGGGAAGGGTGATTGGTTACCAGGGTGTGAGGTGTTTGAGTGGCCACGAATCCTTGTTGCGGGAAAGGATCAGTGAACACAGCAGGTTGAGAAGTAACGGGGGTGGGAGGCACAGTAGGGGAGGAGTGTTGTCCCTGTATGGCGGCCTGAGAATCCCAAAGTTGCCGCATTTGTGGTAATAAGGGACAATCGTGAGTGTCGTGACCATAAACACCGCAACACGAATAAGGCTTATTGGTGCGGAGTGGCCTGTCTGGCTTGGGCTGAGAGCCCTGTGGCTTGTTGGCAGTGGTAGAGTCAATATTGGAAGGATTGGGTCCACGATTGCCCAAAGCGGATTGATTGCCCCTTCTCCTTCTTTGAGAAGGAGGAACGTTAGGTGCCCCCTGTTGTGCAAATACTTGCCCTGGGGGGGGGAAGTAAGTGCGGTTGTGGGCATGGAAAAGGCAATGGAGTGGAAGGTCCAAATGCTGGAGGAGCGGAGGCATTAGGTTGCGGATATGGATAAGGGGTAGGGGGGGCAGCAGTAAGGTAAACAGGAGGGTGGGAAAAATAAGGAGGCATGCCATAGCCTAAATACATGCTACCGGGAGGGGAGAAAATGCCGGAGGGGCTGGCCCCTAGAGGAAAACCATGGCTCGGAAGAGGTTTGGCGGAGGTATGTGATAGGGCTCCAACGATACCGTCGGCAGAGTGAGATGCCCCCAAGGCATTAGGGCCATCGGGTTTGGGAAGGTCGGGGAGGACGGTATAAACATAACCAGATTGGGCATAGATAAGGTCATACTTCAAGGCTATTTGGAGGGCGGCTTCTTCGGTTTGGGGAAAATAGGATGCGACATATTTGCCAATGGGAGGTAAGAGGGAGCGAAGGAACCAGTCCATGTAAACCCGATCTTAAAAGGGGGGAGCGCGGCACAAGCTCCGTCTTCACCGCCATTCCTGGACATGAGCAGAAGATTGATGGAAAGAGGTTAAAAGCTCGAAGAGGATTGATGGAAAGAGGTTAAAAGCTCGATACCAGTGTCGTATCGGAGGGGGAGATGGAAGTAGGATAAAAAGGCTTGGGCAATGGTCGCAAAAGTGGTATGGGAGGAGGTGGCCTGTTCAACATACCATTTAGAAGCGTCGCCTGTAAGCATGCGTTGGAATAATCTAAGACGGATGGAGTCATCGGTGATGGAATTAGAGGAGCACCACATGTGGAAAGATCGGATATGGTTAGAGGGATCTTCGCTAGTAAGGCATTCGAACTTGGGAATGTCAGAGGGGAGCTTGGTTGGCATAGCAGGAAAACTCACATCGTGGCGAATGGGATCATTAATAAACTGATTAAAGTCAGGGAGACTAAGGCCAGCCATATAAGGGTGTAATGGGGCAGTCAAGGTAGGTCCCATAGTGGTTCCACTGGAAATGGACCCGGCGGTAGAACTGGGGTTAGGGCTAGGTCCAGAACTAGACATGGTGAAGGGAAAAGAGGGGGAACCAGAAGTAGGGGGAGAACCCGAACAATCAGAAGAGGAGTCAGAGTGCAGACTCAGGGGAAGACTGACTTGATGACGACAGGAAGGAGGAGGTCGTCCAAGTGGAAACTGAGGATAAAGGCCAAGAAGTCTCCGCGAGCGACGCCTTGGGGGCGCAATGATGACAGGAAGAAGATAAACCGACGAGGGCAGGAGGGAACAAAATCAAGTGAGGTCAAGGGCAGAGAGGTGCAGTGGCAATTGATTTTAAAGTCTTTGCCAGGCGGTGTTAACCACGCGCTTCTTCGCTTAGGATCAGTGTGTGGCATGCGTTAATTTTAATTGTTTAAACCCAGACGTTTTGAGAGTAAAAGAAAAAGTGTGTTGCGTAATGGAAAAGAAATTTGCAGTAAATAAGATTGAAATAACAGAAAATTAACAACTAATAATGCAACAATCTTAACCTAAAAAGGCAGGTCTCTCAAAACTAGTCTACAAGAGGGAAAAAGCCAGGCAAAGCACGCTAAAATATGCCAATAGATCTAAGGTCCGGAGGGACTAGGATCCAAAGGGTGAATCTGCTGAAAAGTGGTGCAGAGAACACCAAAGAGGTAGAGGCAAGGTTGCTGCTAAAAAGGAGGAGATCAGCTAAATATAGGAGAGACAAGGCAGTGGCCTTAGAAATGAACCCAAACAAAACGAGATGAGACGATTTTGAGAGGGAGAAGAGATGATATAAAAGGGATCTGAAAAGGAGGTATCAGATCTGAGAAAAAGAGGGCTAAAACTCTGGAAATTCAGACTTCTGAAATGGGCAGAAGCCATCGTCGACTATTTCACCAAATGGGCAGAAGTCATGCCCACATATGAAAATACGATAGAAGTCGGGACAAGGTTTCTGTTCAACCATGTCATCACATAGTTCGGTGTGTAGAAACAGTTAATCTCCGATCATGGAAAGAATAAACAAAATATTCTAGGATTTGTCTCACTAACTAGTATTCACACACAAATTCACATCACCATATTATCCTAAATCCAATGGACAGGTAGAATTTTTAAAGAAAGTGCTTAAAACATTGTTACAACGTATGTTGAATAACCATAAGACAAACTCACACCATATGGTTTTTTCTGCCATGTGGGCATACTTCACGACAGTTAAAAACTCAATAGGATTCACACCCTGCTAACTAGTGTACGGGGTGAAAGATGTGATTCAAATTGAACACAAAATCCCCAACTTTCACGCTGCCATCAAACTCCTAAATGATACCAAGCATTTAGAAAAACATTTGGTACATCTACAACTCATCAAAAAAAATCGACGTCGGTCACTCCAACATAACGAGGCCCATAAAAAACAGGTAAAAGCATCATTCGATCAAAACATCACCCCTCTCTCATTTACCGAGGGAGAGTTAGTCATCCACTACGATGTTGCAAAAGAGGCCCTAGGACCTAGGAAGTTTGAAACACTATGGAAAGTTCCATACATCATAAAAAATTGCCTCCTCAAGGGGCAATACATCCAATCAGATCCCGATGGTACATGCATAGCTAACCCCATCAATGGTCTCTACCTAAACATTTTTTACCCATAAGGGGCCAGAGGTCTCAGCCTTAGATATAAGATGCATGTAGCAAAATATGTTTTACGATGACTACAATCATCATAGACTTTTTCTTAAAAAGTACTCTGGCGTTGCATATGGATCGTTCCCACCTCCATTATTTTGGATTCGCTAATGGAGCATTGTGATCGTCTCAACATCTAGTAGAAGTCGCCTAGGCCATTTACTACCCAAAATCATCGACATTCTTCACCAACATAGTATCCATGAGAATAACCACCCATAACAAGGTAGCATCTGATCCATTCATTGGGACGATGAGCAATACCTTCAAGCAAGGCATTCACCATATGCATATCTAGCTTGATTTCGAGCTAGTGGTTTCACAGTTAAACGAAGAAGTTGAAGTAAAAGATTGTTAACTATTTATAAAGTATTTGCATGCTCGTATATTAAGTCGTCATTTTGATCCTATTACATTCACACATATACGAAGAAGTCAAAACGAGACAACTGATCACATAGCTAATCACATTCTAGACTAGAATGCTTCTCGTATAAACCATCATCCATAGAAAAGAAAAAAAACATAACAAATAGATCTACATATAAGGTACACAACTTCCATCAAATAAAATAACCATAGACACATCATCAAGAGCCTCAAAAATACATATCTCAAATATATATGAAAACATATGTGTGAGTAAAAATACACAAGTCATGTCTCTGACCCGTAGGTGAGCCAAAAAGTATATATACATGACATCAAAAAATAGGGGAAGCGTCCTCATAATGGGAGATTTCCTTAAGTACATAACATCTCTAGGGCTGAGCCCCACGAGGTGGATTCTCTAGACCCACAACTGCACCTCGTGTCAGTAGATGTGCAACAGACAAAATAGAAAGTGCCACATGACACAATGTCCTACGATACACTCTCTCTCCAGCCATCGACACTTGGATCCATTCGTCATCCAAGACATCCACCAAACCCTATGCCAGTATACCCCACCTCAACCTCTCCACCCAACCCCAAGCGTCAACTAAGTCTGTGGACGAAGCATTAGAAGTAGCTACCTCCTCCTCAACCACCATTACTCTTGCCTCAACCGCCTTAGCACAAGTAAGAAGAGTAACATCCCCAGCATTGACTACACTTCTACACTCCCCCAAGCGTCCAACACCATCATTGTGGTCACTAACCTAGGGTTGAGTAACCCCACCTCGAACCCTCCTCGGTGGCTCATGCCCAGCTAAAGGGGAAATGAGAGGCCCAACAGCTCCCACATCTGCAAGAGAAACAAGGATATTGTTAGTGTGGGAAAAATAGGAATTTAAATATACACATCATTAAATACTCAAAAAATGCAGAAAAACATCAAAATTTCATACTTGGAGGGCCCCACACATAACGAGCACTAAGACCCATATCTGCATCCCCTAAGAAATCCATCCCAATATATAGATAATCCATAAACATCTGCAAGTTGTCGTGGAACCACCCCTCCGTGGTTACATCCCAATAGTGACCCACTTCCCTTACTCCACCATGAGGTATCACAGGCACCCACAGCCACATCCGAGGATCCCGACGAGGACCGATATGCATTGGCACGATAGGTCACGGCATCACCACCCTCTCAAACATAATACTACAGAGGATGCTCACATATGAAAATAATTTAGATCCTCCACGGACCTTCCAAAGCTGCGTCAGCAAGCCCTCAAGCCCTCGTATACACAGCACGCTATCGTATACATGGCATGCCCAATCATAAAAATGACTGGCCCGGAGCTAGCGCAAGACACCAATTTGTGCTCATGAAGCCCTCTTGGGCAACGACGAACTATCTTCACTAGGGTACACCACTCAACTAAGTCAATACTTATAATTTTAAAATATATGCGATAATTTGAAAATATTTAATAGAAAATTATATAACATATTCTATAATTTCAAAATATATAATAATATATTGTACATAAAAATTAAAATTAAAGGGTTTTTAAAGAGTTTTAATGAAGAATCTGATCAACTAATGGGATTATCATACTTTATTCATTAAAATGGTAGTCCCCACAAATAGTAGAAAGTTTTGAAAGGAAGACATACAAAGAAAACTTAAAACAATTGAGGTGGACATAATTACGAAATAATGTCTTGTGATTAATTGTAATCAAAACTTTGTAGAGATTTTGAAAACGTTGAGTTTAACTTGTTCAATATGAAAAATTAGAGTGCCTTTAGGTTTTTTACACTTTTCTCAATCTATTTATGAATTCAAAATGCATTCTCCACAACAAAAAATTATAATATTTTTTGAAATTGTTTTGGGGATTCCTCTCAAAAAGTGTATTAAAAGTCTATAATATTGACTAACCCTCTTTTATTTTTAATATATCAACTTAATTAGGAGAGAAAATTACTATAATTATTTCCACATAATTAAATTAAATTCTTGAATTATTATTTTCAATACACTATAAATAGAATAATAATAATAATTAAATAAAAATAATATCTATATTTCTAAAATATACTCTGATAAATTAAATAGAAAGATATAAATAAAATAAGAACTATGAGATTGTGAAAATTTCATTTATTGAACTTGCATCTTTGACCAAGGCTATAGAATTTGAAAGGAAAAGATAAATACAAAACCTAAAACAATTTGTTTGAAAACAAACTAATTTGAAAATAAATAAAATAAGTTTGAATTTTTAAAGTAATAAGAAATCAACTTAAAAATTTAATATTTATCGGTATTTTGAAAATATATAATAATATATTTTATATTTTCAAAATATCTAATAATAAATATGATATAAAAATAAAAATTAAATGATGGTTTTTTTTAGAGTTTTATGTAGTAATATGATCAAGTAATAAGATTATCATATTTTATTGATTAAACTTTTAGCCTCCACAAATTCTATTAAAATTGGAAATGATATATATTTAGAAATCTTAAAACAATTGAGGTGGATATAAATTATTTTCTTAATTTTTGGTAATTGAACAATCAAAGTAGTGAAGCATAAGTCATTCCAATTTTAAATTTATTTTTCTAATTTAAAGTTTAGAAATTCTTGTTTATATATATGTGTATGTGTATTTATTTGGGTAATTTAATTTCATTAAATATTATCTTAATAAATTAATTTAAGTATTCTATATATGTATATACACTTAGTTGTAGCATTTTTGGAAGTTTTTCAAGCTTAATTTGTTTAAAATCTGCCATGAATTTGGTGGCTTTTTTTGGTCTAATTTGTTTAAAATTTATTGAAATCATCAGCTTGATTTATATTAAAATTTAAATTAAAGCTTGATTTAAAATTAAAATTTAATTAGGCTTGAAAATTTAATCAAGAATTTTAAATCATAAGCTTTTTCAGATTTACTTTTTGGATCTAATTTGTCTAAAAATAGGCAAGAATTCATTGAAATCACAATTTTGATGGGTAGATTCTAAACAATCTAATTCCCTAGGGTTTTTGAGGGCATTAAATCCATATATTCATATAAATTCTTTTTTAGAGATTATGGCTACAAAATACACCATAAACTAAAATAATTTTGATAGAAAGAAAATAATAAAAATTATATATTAAAAAATTATATGCATGGCATTATTTTAGTTCTATTTTCCTTATGAACCTTTAATTCTATACATTAGAGACCTTAAAATCAAGTTAATTTGGTTAAAATAAACCAAAATGATGATTCAATATTTTTACTAAAATTTATTTTATTTTAAATTTTTATCATTTTAAATTTAAAAAAATAATTAATATATATACATTGAAAAACAACAAAATATTGAAACTATATTTTTGTTCAAAGATATTCATATTTGTGCTAATATTCCTAGGTTTTGGTACAGTATGATGGGAAAATATTATGAATTATTACTACTATATGGTTAGAAAATAATAACTACTCATTTAATATGACATTTGTTGATATTCTTTTTTTTGGCCTCTCTAGCCCACATGGTATGGGGGTTAGACCAACAAATTCTTTTTTGGCCTAGTGTAATTACAAAATTATGTTTTTTGATTAATTTTAATAAAAAATGAGCTAAAGATTTTGAAAACCTTTAGAGTAAGTTGCTCAATATGATGGTAAATGTTCAATTTAAGAGTGGGTTAGACCAACAAAAATATTAGGCCTAATTTAATTACTAAATTATGTTTTGTGGTTAATTTTAATGACAATTCTACAGAAACTTTGAAATTTTTGAGTTTAACTAGTTCAATATGAAAAATTAGAGTGGCTTCAGGCTTTTTACACTTTTCTCAATACATTTATGAACTCAAAAATGCATTCTCAACAACACAAATTTACAATAATTTTTGAAATTGTTTTGGGAGATTGTGGTCAAAAAGTGTATTAAAAGTCTATTTCTTTGTATCAACTTAATTAATGGAGAAAAAAGACTATAATTATTTTCGATATAATGTAATTAAATTCTTTAATTATTATTTGCAATATACTATAAATAATAATAATAACAACAACAACAACAATAATCATAATAATATCTATATTTATAAAATATACTCTATATCTTCAAAATATATAATGATAAATTAAATATAAAAACAAAAATAAAATAAGAATAATAGGATTGTGAAAACCTTATTGATTAAACTTGCAGCTTTGACCAAGTCTATAGAATTTGAAATAAAGTAATAAGAAATAAATTTAAAAAATTAATTTTTATGGGTAATTTGCAAATATATAATAATAAATTTAATGTAATATTTTATAATTTAAAAATCTATAATAATAAATTGTATATAAAATTAAAAATTAAGGGGTTTTTTAGAGTTTTATGGAGTAATGTGATCACCTAATAGGATTATGATAGTTTATTTATTAAATTTGTGGTCCCCAAAAATTATATCAAAATTGGAATAGAATATATACTTTGAAATCTTAAAACAATGAAACAATTGAGGTGGATATAAATTATTTCCTTATTTTTTAGCAAATAAACAAGAAAGAAAGTCAATTTAAGTAATTTAATTTCATTATATCTTATTTTAATAAATTAATTGAAGTATATTATAGTTGTATATACAACTATAGTTGTATTTAGTGAGTTTTTTTGGAAGTTTTTAAGGTGGATTTTTTTGTTCTAATTTGTTTAAAATCTATCACGAATTTTCTGGATTTTAGGGTGTAATTTGCTTAAAATTTGGAGGAATTTATTGAAATCATAAGTTTGATAGTAACCCTTCCAAAATAGAAATTAGCTAGGAGTTTTTCACTATGCTAAACCCATATCTACATTTAAAAAGTCAGTTTAAATATACACACCCTTTGTCTAATTTTGATAAAAATAAAATAATAAAAATAATATATTAAAAAATTATATACATAACATTATTTTATTAATTTTTTATAAGTTTGTTATTTCTGAATTGAAATTTCCTTTAATTTCAGCTTAATTGTATAGATAAATTATCCACCTAAAAACATATTTCATGTATTAATTAAACTATACCTTATACTAATTTACCATTTAAATTGAATTAATATATCATAAAACAAGTAAAACCATATAAATTTAAGTAATATAAATTAAAACTAGCAACAACTTTATAAACATTGATTTATTATGAATATCAAAATAGTTATGATATGTTTGAAAAAAAAAATCTCAGTCAAATATATTTTAAAACATTATTAATTTTAATTATAAAAATAACTTATATATATATATATATATATTAACAATATTTTTTTAGTGATATAAATAGATTTTGTTAAAATATCATGATTATGGCTATAATTTATCAATATTCAATACCAAAAAATAATAACTCATTTCGTGTCATACTAGTTTAGTTAATATTGATTTTTTTTAATACATTATGTTATTTAAAAGAGTAATTTGAACAGAAATATTTTGGACATAATTAAATTAAAATTTTAAATATTATTTAAAATAAAAAATAATTAAATAATGTTGGTGGAAAACTTAAACTAAGTGGACATAAACTGATGTTAATTCATGTAGTTGCCCATTAATGTCATTATTGCCTTCGTTGTAGTTGGCAATTAATGTCATTATTGCCTTCCTATTGGACCAGCTAGGTTATGACATACAGGGAGCTTCAACCAAAATGAAGATTTATCACTTTAAATACCAACAGAGGTGCACATGTTGCAAGCAATCCCTTTTTGTTGCAATCATAGGCATTGGAGTTTTTGGATATTCCAGAGGGCACTTCCACAGAATGGTGAATGGGCAGCTCCTCTCTGAGGATCAATTGGAGCAGCTGAAGAGAGCTGGCCCGTACAAACGTGTCAAGATGCGTCGTAACAGCAGTAATTGTTGGGATGCTCACATATTTGATAGCGGGACCAAGGGAAAGCTTTGGCTGGGAATATACAGCACTCCAGGTGAGGCTTACCAAGCAGGCGCGAGAAAAGTAATCAGCCTCTTGGGAAACGTGAGAACGATGTTGTAGCCTCTTTTCCACGAGCTCCAAGCTAGCCTCTTCGTAGTGCACGAGAAGGTAGCCGTGCACCAAAGTAGCAAGCGATATTCTACAGGGTCATTGAGGAATTTGTTACCCCATAGATAATATGTTTCTTCATCATCGCGTCGTGGGTTCGAAGTATTTTCCTGTGAGGTGAAATCTTTTTTGCAGTTATATATATATATATATATATATATAAAGACGGGATGGGGCCTTTCATGTATGTAGTCTTCTTATTTGAAATCTTTCTGATACAATATTTTGTGAAATTATATAATTACTATGTTGTTTTTGTGAGTTGTAGCTTTAATACATTTAAATGGTTTAGAATTAAAATATAAAGAATAATTCAAATCCAAAATGGTGATTTTCAACATCAAAATGAAAAGTTTATTTGTATGGTACAAATATGTATTGTTTCAATGACTTTTATAAGTTTCATGCTATTCTATGTTAGGCAGGGTCCGAGGAAATTATTGCTTCATTCTGTACATAGATAATACTTTCATGCCATTTTATGTTTAAGGATTTTCTTTCTAGGTGATAAGTGTCGTATCGGAGGGGGAGCTGGAAGTAGGATAAAAAGGCTTGGCAATGGTCGCAAAAGTGGTATGGGAGGAGGTGACCTGTTCAACATACCATTTAGAAGCGTCGCCTGTAAGCGTGCATTGGAATAATCTAAGACGGATGGAGTCATCGGTGATGGAATTAGAGGAGCACCACAAGTGGAAAGATCAGATATGGTTAGAGGGATCTTCGCTGGCAAGGCCTTCGAACTTGGGAATGTCGAAGGGGAGCTTGGTTGGCATAGCAGGCCAACTCACATCGTGGCGAATGGGATCATTAATCAGCTGATTGAAGTTGGGGAGACTAAGGCCAGCCATATAAGGGAGTAATGGGGCAGTCGAGGTAGATCTCGTAGTGGTTCCACTAGAAATGGACCTGGCGGTAGAATTGGGGTTACAGCTAGGTCCGGAACTAGACATGGTGAAGGGAAAAGAGGGGGAAACAGAAGTAGGGGGAGAACCCGAACAATCAGAAGAGGAGTCGGAGTGCGGACTCAGGGGAAGACTGACTCAATGACGACGGGAAGGAGGAGGTCGTCCAAGCGGAAACTGAGGATGAAGGCCAAGAAGTCTCTCGGAGCGGCGCCTTGGGGGTGCAATGATGACAGGAAGAAGATAAACCGACGAGGGCAGGAGGGGACAAAATTAAGTGAGGTCAAGGGCAAAGAGGTGCAGTGACAATTGATTTTAAAGTCTTTGCCAAGCGGTGTTAACTAGGCGCTTCTTCGCTTAGGGTCAGTGTGTGGTGTGCGTTAATTTTAATTGTTTAAACCTAGACGTTTTGAGAGTAAAAGAAAAAGTGTGCTGCGTAATGGGAAAAAAGTCTGCAGTAAATAAGACTGAGAGAACAGAAAATGAACAACTAATAATGCAGCAATCTTAACCTAAAAAGGTGGGTCTCTCAAAACTATTCTACAAGAGGGAAAAAACCAGGCAAAGCATGCTAAAAGATGCCAATAGATCTAAGGTCCGGAGGGACTAGGATCCAAAGGGTGAATCTGTTGAAAAGTGGTGCAGAGAATAGCAAAGAGGCAGAGGCAAGGTTGCTACTAAAAAGGAGGAGATAAACTAAAGATAGGAGAGACAAGGCAGTGCCCTTAGAAATGAACCCAAACAAAATGAGATGAGATGGTTTTGAGAGGGAGAAGAGCTGATCTAAAAGGGATCTGAAAAGGAGGTATCAGATCTGAGAAAAAGAGGGCTGAAACTCTGGAAATTCAGACTTCTGAAATAGCAAAGACTCGTCCACAAAAAGTGGAGGGTACTAGAGCCCTAAGGGGCAAGATTCCCTCTTAGGTGAGTGAAGCAGATCAAAAACACGTCCAAACGGGCAGAGACAGAGGCTGGAAAACCCTGACAGAAAAAGTGCTAAAAAATTTGCAGAAAAAGTGCAGGTCGCAGGTTCTGACCTGTTTTCACTCTAGGTCACAGGTTTTGAGCAGAAAAGTGCGTCCTGAGGCTCAGGTTGCAATTTTTGGGCCAATAAGTGCGACCTGCAGATTCGGCTGTCTCGACGGCAGATTTCAGAAAAATTTTGTCGTCTGAGCTGCGGCTGATGTGTGTCACATGCACAATAAGGCCAGAAACACACGAAAGTTAAAAATTTTACTATTTAAATGGTTTTAGGGGTGAAAATCACCATAAAAATAGGAAAAACAAAAAATGGAAGAGAAACCCTAGGGTCTGAAACAGCTGGATATGCAAGAATAGATAAAACAACAGTGGTCGCAAAAGAAAACTCGTGTGGAGTCGCCAATTGTTAGTATGAATCTTTCGTCGTAAAAGATCACTTTAGCTACGCATAAAAAATAGCGCTAACATCGATTATGGCTGCAAAATACCTTTAAGATTGCTGCACAAATTCAGATCTAAACACAAAAGATATTAAGCAGATAAAAAATAGCATAGCTCCATAGATCCAATGAACAAGACAAGAAGAATATATATGAAAGAATTTTGTATTATATTAAAGAATGGGGCACCTGAGAGGAAAACAAGAAAGGTGTTTTCCGATTCTTCTTAGTGGGATGGGTTCTTGGAAGTCCTCAGTGTTTCAGATCTAGCATTTCTCTCTCTTATGGATGTGGGAAAGCAAACATAGAACTCAATGGGAATTCACAAAGTAAAATGGAAAATGGTGACCAAGAGAAGATCCAGAGTGATCTAATGCAATGAAGGTGGTTAATGAATGGGGAAAACCCCCCTATTTATAACAAAATATTGGGGCGGTCTAGAACTCGATGCATGAATAAAATATTATTAATTGAATTCTAGAAGCACCTTTTAGGAATATTTTATTATATTTGTTGGAGGGAAAATGATTCTTGACTTGGGTCAATTCCTTTATTTATAAATAATAAATAAATAAATGATTTATTTATCATTTTAGGGGAATGATGGAAATATAATTAAATAAATAATGGTTTATTTAATTATTTATGTATGATTTAGTCAAATTTAACTAAGAATATTATTTAAATAATTATTTAAATAACTTGTTCTTAGGAAATAATTAAATAAATAAGGATTTATTTAATTAATTTCCTTGTTTTGGGTTAAATATGACCAAATAAGTTATTTTATATGGTGAAAGCAATTTTACTTAGGGTAAAATTGGTCTTACATGGTGTTCTTGGGTTCATCTAATAATAATAGGTTAGATGACCAAAAAAATGGTGTAACACCCGCTGACCCACCATTTGATGAACTACAAATAAACTTGATGGGTAGTCATACTACAGGAGTTTCAATTACAGTTCATCTCCCCCAAGAGTAAGAAATATTTGATCTTATTTGAGTTCATCACTGACCTACCAAGTCAAACCAAAGGATCCCGAGTCAACGAATCACTACCAGACAAAGATCTCTTTCTAGAGACGACTAACAATCATTGTTATGAATATATCCTCTTATTTCTACAATCCCAAAAGTTCAATTTAAAGCTCACACATGACTACTGAAGGCGCATACGCCACCATGCCCCCAATACCTCTTGATGGGAGACGTCCTTTATAAGCAAGGCATCGATACCATCCTATGCTAATGCCTAATGCATGATCAAGTAGAGCAAACCCTCAATGACTATCATAGTGGAGCTTTTGGCGGCCACCATTCCTGAATTGCTACCACCCAAAAAATTCTCTGGGCATGATATTTTTGGCCTACCTTTTTCCGCGATTGCATCACAACAGTGAAAAGATGCAATCAATGTCAATGCTTCGCTCACAACGCAAAAGAACCTCCCGGTCCTCTGCACTCGGTCATTGTAGCCGGTCCCTTCTATAAATGGGGGATCAAATTCATGACTTGCAATCCTGCATTGTCTGGAAACTAAAATACATTGTTGTCATTGTCGACTATTTCACGAAATGGGCGGAAGCCATGCCCACATATGAAAATACGATAGAAGTCGTGACAAGGTTTCTGTTCAACCATGTCATCACATAGTTCGGTGTGTCGAAATACTTAATCTCCGATCACGGAAAGAATAAACGAAATATTCTAGGAGTTGTCTCACTAACTAGTATTCACACACGAATTCACATCACCATATTATCCTAAATCCAATGGATAGGTAGAAGTTTTCAAGAAAGTGCTCAAAACATTGTTACAATGTATGTTGAATAACCATAAGACAAACTCGCACCATATGGTTTTCTCTGCCATGTGGGCATATTGCACGACAGTTGAAAACTCAATAGGATTCACACCCTCCTAACAAGTGTACGGGGTGAAAGCCGTGATTTAAATTGAACACAAAATCCCCAACTTGCATGCTGCCATAAAACTCCTAAATGATACCAAGCATTTAGAAAAACATTTGGTACATCTACAACTCATCAAAAAAATTCGACGTTAGTCGCTCCAACATAACGAGGCCCATAAAAAACAGGTAAAAGCATCATTCGATCAAAACATCACCCCTCTCTCATTTACCGAGGGAGAGTTATTCATCCACTACGATGTTGCAAAAGAGGCCCTAGGACCTGGGAAGTTTGAAACACTATGGAAAGTTCCATACATCATAAAAAATTTCCTCCTCAAGGGGCAATACATCCCATCAGAGCCGATGGTACATGCATAGCTAACCCCGTCAATGTTCTCTACCTAAAAATTTTTTACCCATAAGGGGCCGGAGGTCTCAGCCTTAGATATAAGATGCATGTAGCAAAATATGTTTTATGATGACTACAATCATCATAGAATTTCTCTAAAAAAGTACTCTAGCGTTGCATATGGATCGTTCCCACCTCCATTATTTTGGATTCGCTAATGGAGCATTATGATCGTCTCAACATCTAGCAGAAGTTGCCTAGGCCATTTACTACCCAAAATCATCGACATTCTTCACCAACATAGTATGCATGAGATTAGCCACCCATAATAAGGTAGCATCTGATCCAGTCATTGGGACGATGAGCAATACCTTGTACCAAGGCATTCACCATATGCATATCTAGCTTGATTTTGAGCTAGTGGTTTCACAGTTAAACGAAGAAGTTGAAGTAAAATATTGCTAACTATTTATAAAGTATTTGCATGCTCGAATATTAAGTCGTAATTTTGATCATATTACATTCACACATATACAAAGAAATCAAAACGAGACAACTGATTACATAGCTAATCACATTCTAGACTAGAATGCTTCTCGTATAAACCATCATCCATAGAAAAGAAAAAAAACATAACAAATAGATCTACATATAAGGTACACAACTTCCATCAAATAAAATAACCATAGACACATCATCAAGAGCCTCAAAAATACATATCCCAAATATATCTGAAAACATGTGTGTGAGTAAAAATACACAAGTCATGTCTCTGACCCATAGGTGAGCCAAAAAATATATATACATGACATCGAAAAATAGGGGAAGCGTCCTCATAATGGGAGATTTTCTTAAGTAAATAACATCTCTAAGGCTGAGCCCCACGAGGTGGATCCTCTAGACCCACAACTGCACCTGGTGTCAGTAGATGCGCAACAGACAAAATAGAAAGTGCCACATGACACAATGTCCTACGATACACTCTCTCTCCAGCCATCGACACCTGAAGCCATTCGTCATCCAAGACATCAACAAAAACCTATGCGAGTATACCCCACCTCAACCTCTCCACCAGACCCCAAGCATCGGCTAAGTCTGTGGACCAAGCATTAGAAGTAGCTACCTCCTCCTCAACCACCATTACTCTTGCCTCAACCGCCTTAGCACAAGTAAGAAGAGTAATATCCCGAGCATTGACTACACTTCTAGACTCCCCGAAGCGTCCAACACCATCATTGTGGTCACTAACCTGGGGTTGAGTAACTCCACCTCAAACCCTCCTCGGTGGCTCATGCCCAGCTAAAGGGGAAATGAGAGGCCCAACCGCTCCCACATTTGCAAGAGAAACAAGGGTATTGTTAGTGTGAGCACAATAGGAATTTGAATATAAACATCATAAAATGCTAAAAAATGCAGAAAAACATCAAAATGTCATACTTGGAGGGCCCCACACATAACGAGCACCAAGACCCATATGTGCAACACCCAAGAAATCCATCCCAATATATAGATAATCCATAAACATCTACAAGTTGTCGTGGAACCACGCCTCCGTGGTTACATCCCAATAGTTACCCACTTCCCTTCCTCCACCATGAGGCACATCCCAATTGTTACCCACTTCCCTTCCTCCACCATGAGGCATCACGGGCACCCACAGCCACATCCGAGGATCCCGACGAGGACCGATATGCATTGGCACGATAGGTCACGGCATCACCACCCTCTCAAACATAATACTGCAAAGGATGCTCACATATGAAAATAATTTAGATCCTCCACGGACCTTCCAAAGTTGCGTCAGCAAGCCCTCGTATACACCGCAGGATATTGTATACATGGCACACCCAATCATAAAAATGATGGGTCCGAAGCTAGCGCAAGACACCAATTTGTGCTCATGAAGCCCTCTTGGGCAAGAATGAACTATCTTCACTAGGGTACACCACTCAGCTAAGTCAATACTTGTAATTTTAAAATATATGGGATAATTTGAAAATATTTAATAGAAAATTATATAACATATTCTATAATTTCAAAATATATAATAATATATTGTATATAAAAATTAAAATTAAAGGGGTTTTAAAGAGTTTTAATGAAGAATCTGATCAAATAATGGGATTATCATACTTTATTCATTAAAATGGTAGTCCCCACAAATAGTATAAAGTTTTGAAAGGAAAACATACAGAGAAAACTTAAAACAATTGAGGTGGACATAATTACTAAATAATGTCTTGTGATTAATTGTAATCAAAATTTTGTAGAGATTTTGAAAACGTTGAATTTAACTTGTTCAATATGAAAAATTAGAGTGCCTTGAGGTTTTTTACACTTTTCTCAATCTATTTATGAATTCAAAATGCATTCTCCACAACAAAAAATTACAATATTTTTTGAAATTGTTTTGGGGATTCCTCTCAAAAAGTGTATTAAAAGTCTATAATATTGACTAACTCTATTTTATTTTTAATATATCAACTTAATTAGGAGAGAAAATGACTATAATTATTTCCACATAATTAAATTAAATTCTTGAATTATTATTTTCAATACACTATAAATAGAATAATAATAATAATTAAATAAAAATAATATCTATATTTCTAAAATATACTCTATAATTTCAAAATATAGAATGATAAATTAAATAGAAAGATATAAATAAAATAAGAATTATGAGATTGTGAAAATTTCATTTATTAAACTTGCATCTTTGACCAAGGCTATAGAATTTGAAAGGAAAAGATAAATACAAAACCTAAAACAATTTGTTTGAAAATAAACTAATTTGAGAATAAATAAAATAAGTTTGAATTTTTAAAGTAATAAGAAATCAACTTAAAAATTTAATATTTATAGGTATTTTGAAAATATATAATAATATATTGAATAATATATTTTATCTTTTCAAAATATCTAATAATAAATATGATATAAAAATAAAAATTAAGTGAGGGTTTTTTTTAGAGTTTTATGTAGTAATATGATCAAGTAATAAGATTATCATAGTTTAATAAAAATTAAGTGAGGGTTTTTTTTAGAGTTTTATGTAGTAATATGATCAAGTAATAAGATTATCATAGTTTAGTGATTAAACTTTTAGCCTCCACAAATTCTATTAAAATTGGAAATGATATATATTTAAAAATCTTAAAACAATTGAGGTGGATATAAATTATTTTCTTAATTTTTGGTAATTGAACAATCAAAATAGTGAAGCATAAGTCATTCCAATTTTAAATTTATTTTTAAAATTTAAAGTTTAGAAATTCTTGTTTATATATATGTGTGTGTGTATTTATTTGGGTAATTTAATTTCATTAAATATTATCTTAATAAATTAATTTAAGTATTATATATATGTATATACACTTAGTTGTAGCATTTTTGGAAGTTTTTCAAGCTTAATTTGTTTAAAATCTGCCATGAATTTGGTGGCCTTTTTTTGGTCTAATTTGTTTAAAATTTATTGAAATCATGAGCTTGATTTATATTAAAATTTAAATTAAAGCTTGATTTAAAATCAAAATTTAATTAAGCTTGAAAATTTAATCAAGAATTTTAAATCATAAGCTTTTTCAGATTTACTTTTTGGATCTAATTTGTAGGCAAGAATTCATTGAAATCACAATTTTGATGGGTAGATTCTAGACAATCTAATTCCCTAGGGTTTTTGAGGGCATTGAATCCATATATTCATATAAATTCTTTTTTAGAGATTATGGCTACAAAATGCACCATAAACTAAAATAATTTTGATAGAAAGAAAATAATAAAAATTGTATATTAAAAAATTATATGCATGCCATTATTTTAGTTCTATTTTCCTTATGAACCTTTAATTATATACATTAGAAACCTTAAAATCAAGTTAATTTGGTTAAAATAAACCAAAATGATGATTCAATATTTTTACTAAAATTTATTTTATTTTAAATTTTTATCATTTTAAATTAAAAAAATAATTAATATATATACATTGAAAAACAACAAAATATTGAAACTATATTTTTGTTCAAAGATATTCATATTTGTGCTAATATTCCTAGGTTTTGGTACAATATGATGGGAAAATATTATGAATTATTAATACTAGATGGTTAGAAAATAATAACTACTCATTTAATATGAAATTTGTTGATATTATTATTTTTGGCCTCTCTTGCCCACATGGTATGGGGGTTAGACCAACAAATTCTTTTTTGGCCTAGTGTAATTACAAAATTATGTTTTTTGATTAATTTTAATCAAAATTAAGCTAGAGATTTTGAAAACCTTGAGAGTAAGTTGCTCAATATGATGGTAAATGTTCAATTTAAGAGTGGGTTAGACCAACAAAAATATTAGGCCTAATTTAATTACTAAATGATGTTTTGTGGTTAATTTTAATGGCAATTCTACATAGACTTTGAAAATTTTGAGTTTAACTAGTTCAATATGAAAAATTAGAGTGACTTCAAGCTTTTTACACTTTTCTCAATACATTTATGAACTCAAAAATGCATTCTCAACAACAAAAACTTACAATATTTTTTGAAATTGTTTTGGGAGATTGTGGTCAAAAAGTGTATTAAAAGTCTATTTCTTTGTATCAACTTAATTAATGGAGAAAAAAGACTATAATTGTTTTCGATATAATGTAATTAAATTCTTTAATTATTATTTGCAATACACTATAAATAATAATAATAATAGTAACAATAATAATAATAATATCTATATTTATAAAATATACTCTATATCTTCAAAATATATAATGATAAATTAAATATAAAAACAAAACTAAAATAAGAATACTCTGATCGTGAAAACCTTATTGATTAAACTTGCAGCTTTGACCAAGTCTATAGAATTTGAAATAAAGTAATAAGAAATAAATTTAAAAATTAATTTTTATGGGTAATTTGCAAATATATAATAATAAATTTAATGTAATATTTTATAATTTAAAAATCTATAATAATAAATTGTATATAAAATTAAAAATTAAGGGTTTTTTTAGAGTTTTATGGAGTAATGTGATCACCTAATAGGATTGTGATAGTTTATTTATTAAATTTGTGGTCCCCAAAAATTATATCAAAATTGGAATAGAATATATACTTTGAAATCTTAAAACAATGAAACAATTGAGGTGGATATAAATTATTTCCTTATTTTTTCACAAATAAACAAGAAAGAAAGTCAATTTAAGTAATTTAATTTCATTATATCTTATTTTAATAAATTAATTTATCTATATTATAGATGTATATACTACTAGTTGTGTTTAGTGAGTTTTTTTGGAAGTTTTTCAGTGGATTTTTTTGTTCTAATTTGTTTAAAATCTATCATGAATTTTCTGGATTTTAGGGTGTAGTTTGCTTAAAATTTGGAGGAATTTATTGAAATCATAAGCTTGATGAGTAACCCTTGCAAAATAGAAATTAGCTAGGAGTTTTTCACTATGCTAAACCCATATCTACATTTAAAAAGCCACTTTAAATATACACACCCTTTGTCTAATTTTGATAAAAATAAAATAATAAAAATAATATATTAAAAAATTATATACATAACATTATTTTATTAATTTTTTATAAGTTTGTTATTTCTGAATTGAAATTTCCTTTAATTTCAGCTTAATTGTATAGATAAATTATCCAACTAAAAACATATTTCATGTATTAATTAAACTATACCTTATACTAATTTACCATTTAAATTAATTAATATTTCATAAAACAAGTAAAACCATATAAATTTAATTAATATAAATTAAAACTAGCAACAACTTTATAAACATCGATTTATTATGAATATCAAAATAGTTATGATATATTTGAAAAAAAAATCTCAGTCAAATATATTTTAAGACATTATTATTTTTAATTATAAATATAACTTATATATATATTAACAATATTTTTTCAGTAATATAAATAGATTTTATTAAAATATCATGGTTATTGCTATAATTTATCAATACTCAATACCAAAAAATAATAACTCATTTCCTACTCATTTCCTGTCATACTAGTTTAGTTAATATTGATTTTTTTTAATACATTATGTTATTTAAAAGAGTAATATGAACAGAAATATTTTGTACGTAATTAAATTAAAATTTTAAATATTATTTAAAATAAAAAATAATTAAATAATGTTGGTGGAAAACTTAAACTAAGTGGACATAAACTGATTTTAATTCATGTAGTTGCCCATTAATGTCATTATTGCCTTCGTTGTAGTTGGCAATTAATCTCATTATTGCCTTCCTATTGGACCAGCTAGGTTATGACATACCGGGAGCTTCAACCAAAATGAAGATTTATCACTTTAAATACCAACAGAGGTGCACATGTTGCAAGCAATCCCTTTTTGTTGCAATCATAGGCATTGGAGTTTTTGGATATTCCAGAGTGCACTTGCACAGAATGGTGAATGGTCAGCTCCTCTCTGAGGATCAATTGGAGCAGCTGAAGAGAGCTGGCCCGTACAAACGTGTCAAGATGCGTCGTAACAGCAGTAATTGTTGGGATGCTCACATATTTGATAGCAGGACCAAGGGAAAGCTTTGGCTGGGAATATACAGCACTCCAGGTGAGGCTTACAAGCAGGCGCGAGAAAAGTAATCAGCCTCTTGGGAAGCAGCAGCGTCGCTGTAGCCTCTTTTCCACAGGCTCCATCTGCGCCTCTTCCGGCCGTACCCGCAGAAGGTAGCCGTGCACCAAAGTAGCAAGCGATATTCTACAGGATCATTGAGAAATTTGTTACCCCATAGATAATATGTTTCTTCATCATCGCGTCGTGGGTTCGAAGTATTTTCCTGTGAGGTGAAATCTTTTTTGCAGTTATATATATATATATATATATGGATAAATAAAGATGGGATGGGGCCTTTCATGTATGTAGTCTTCTTATTTGGAATCTTTCTGATACAATATTTTGTGAAATTATATAATTACTATGTTGTTTTTGTGAGTTGTAGCTTTAATACATTTAAATGGTTTAGAAGTAAAATATAAAGAATAATTCAAATCCAAAATGGTGATTTTCAACATCAAAATGAAAAGTTTATTTGTATGGTACAAATATGTATTGTTTCAATGACTTTTATAAGTTTCATGCTATTCTATGTTATTCAGGGTCCGAGGAAATTATCGCTTCATTCTGTACATAGATAATATTTTCATGCCATTCTATGTTTAAGGATTTTCTTTTTAGGTGATAACTATATATATTTGTAAGTTTAGTAGATTTTTTCTATTATTCATTAATAAAAAACAGAAAGATAGCTTATAGATAATAATAATTCATGACCTCAACTTGCTTCCAGGAAATCAAGTATGTTTGCCACTTAAAAAGTTATAGACCAACCAATATTTCATATATTATTTTGTAATTTGTATTTATTTTTAAATATAGTAAATATAACTATTACTTTTTTTGTTCTGTATTTCTACAATTATAATTTTTTTCATGTGTAAATTCTATTCACATTGGGAGTGTGGCTTACTTGCTCTAGCAAATGAGTCCCTAATTGTAAGCAAAAAAATCATTTATTCATCCGTATGTCTCAGGTTTTTATGATGTAAACCTTCATGTCTCCAGATATATTTTGCATTGTTTCATTGTTTAAATAACCTCAACTCTAAAAAGTTATGTGAAATTATCATACTCTAATATATGGAGAGTTTATGACTTTTCTTAATTGAAACCCTTGTAGTGGTTCTTCCTTACCTCATAAAGAGCTTTGAATCTTGAAAAGGGGACGCATTCAAAAAAAAAATTGGGTCTGAAACAAAATATGATTTTAAAAGAAAGTTTTGGTTGAGAGAAGCACTAAGTATTATCTTTAAATTATATTAAAAGGTTAAAGTTGTTAACATACCCCATCCAAGATGAGGCTTCCTAAGCTTACCAAGCACCTGCTAGAGAAGTAATTGCAGACTCAATCAACGAGATTTGGGGCAGCATCCGTCTTGCCCTAGCCTCTCTTCCGCAAGGTCCAACTGTGTCTCTTCCACCACCTGTGAAAGATAGCCTTTCACCCAGCGAAGATAGCCTTGCCTTCAGCCTTGCACGCAACAAGGAATATTAGCCTTCAGCCTTGCACGCAACAAGGAATAAGGAATATTAGGAAGGTCAAGAACTTTTTCTTTTGTTAATGATTAAGTGATTAACCCAAGATTTCTAGAAACAAAGTTCATAGACATTGTGATTTCTAGAAACCTCACTTCCTTTATTATTTTTAAGATAATTTTTCACTATCACATCATTTCATCTTGTATGGCTTTGCCTAAGAATCTAAGAAAACCCATTAGGAGCCAGTGTCACTCATCTTGTGTATATATTGTCATCCTTGACCCAAATCCCCTGTTTTTTCTTTGCCTAAAAACCCCCACAGCTCCCTAAGCCCACCAATCAAAACAACTTTGTTATGTTTCCCAAAATACTCGCAAACACTCATGGTTTCAAACTATCTGGGTAGGCTCTTTAGATAAATCAAGTACATTGGATATTGGATCTTCAATACACGAGTTTATCATAAACTCTATCTTACCCTTGATGATCCCAAATTCTAGGTTTCAGTCCAAAAACCAAGTCGAGGAAACCTTCCACTAGGTCACTTAGGGTTTCATGAGTCAAAGGGTGGATTTGGTATCCTGAAAATCTCTGTTTTATACCTACAAGGAGGCTGCATTAAAAAAAGAAAGGGAAGACTCATTTTATCCTAAACTCATCAAAGAGATCATTCAAGGAAGGCATTTGACCTAAAGCACAAATTTTGTAGGGGAAGCTGCCCTTTGCTTACATGTCTGCAAAAGAATCCAATGGCCATCAACCTAGCGAGAGGTGAAGACATGGGGAGACCATCAGAGAAAAACCACTCACAGCAAAGAAGAAAGTAGCAAGGTATGTGTTTGAAAAGAATTAGGGTTTGTGACAGTTTTGACCAAACAAGGAATCGGTACTAGGGTTACAAGAGCAAAGGCCACCTCAACTCCTTCAAGTGCACATTGAATACTTTTTAGAAATAATTAATAAGTTTTGATAAGTTTTTGAGAACTTAGAATACAACACTATTTACTTTTTTCTAACAGCCCTAAAGCCTAGGAGTTTGAGAAGGTTTTCGAAACAGGTCAAATGATGACAAAGAGCCTCCTTCATAATAGCAGATGGCATATCAAGGGTTTAAAGTAGCCCTCTAGGGTTTGTCAAAGACACACTAATTCCACCTCACCCAAAGGTAAAATCAGAGGTGTTAAAGGGAGCAAAGGAGGTAGACATAAAAACCAATACTCCACTACACCAAAAGGAAGAGAGATGATAAATATTATCAGCAAAAGAGCCAGAAATACTAGTGCAAGGTTTTAACTTCCCAAAGGAACACTTAAAGGCATTTTCAAATAGTCAAAGGAGGCAAGCATGAGGTAAAATTTCCAAAGGAGGTAATTATGACAAGAATAGGCTCATTATTGATAAAATGAGATGTTAAACTCCAAAGGGACAGTGATCACAAGGCAGAAGTGTGTAGGCACTTGCAAGAATAGAAGTGGCCAGCAAAAACACAAAAATGGTTTAAATAGCTCACTTCCCTCACTTGACATACATCATTGTCAAAATGGCCTAAGAAACAATTATACCACTGGTTTAAAACAGGGCAGTAAAACCCCAACAGAGGTTTCCTTATGAAAGGTATATTCTGCAAGAGATAGATTAGCCATAAATGACACTTTTGTAGGACTGTCAAAATAGGTACCCACATGAAGATTGATAAAGACAAAAGGACCAAATGTTTTTCAATGATGGCCCACATGAAGACTAAAGGGATTGTTTATGCTTGCTACTAGGGTTTTCATACTGGGAGGTTTTTCACTGTTTTAAACAGAAAACATGACAGAATGTCAGTCAAAGGAAAATATGTCAAATGATCACAAATTTGTTGTTTGTAAATGTTAAAACGTCATGAAAAGGTTTATGCTTACAAATGAGGGTAAGGAGCACACTTTGAGTTCGTTTAAGGTTTTGTGAACAAAAATGAAACATCAGGATACTCCAGCAAAGAAAAGAACCATATTTTTTGTCAAATTGCCACGGACATGAACAAAAGAAGCCAAAAAGACAGTGAGAAAAGGTAGAGAGAAATAAACATTAGGAAAGTGGGTCTTGGCATGAAATTTATTTTTCAAAAGGGGTATTAAAGCCTCCTTTCCCTTTCCCTCAACATCATTTGTTTCATCTTGCAAAGTTTTCCCTCAAGTCACTCATTTTCCATCCCTAAACCTAAATACCCTCACCAAGCTGAAAATCCTTTTGTGCTAAATCAGTCACCATGTCTAAGGAAGAAATAAGTGCCAACAGTGATTAAGACAAAGCACAAGGAAGGAAGGACTAATAGGTTTGAGCCCTTGGATACCATTCAAATCACCTCTTCTCCAATAATGATACTTACCTGTTTTCAAGATGTTGGATGCTACCAGTTTTGTACCATACATATTGTTTCATATATCATTTTGCAATTTTCTAGAAACAAAGTTCATAGACATTATGAGTTCTACAGATCTCACTGCCTTTATTATCCTTAAGATAATTTTTCACTATTTCATCATTTCATTGTGTGTAGCTTTGCCTACCCGTCTCAAAAAACCCATTTGGAGCGTGTGTCACTCCAAAATCCCCTATTTTCGCTTTACCTAAAAACCCCCAGAGGTGCCTAAGCCCACCAATCAAAACGGCTTTGTTATGTTTCCCAAAATAGTCCCAAACACTCATAGTCTCAAACTATCTCTGTAGGCTCTTTACATAAATAAAGTACATTGGATTTGAGCCTACATAAATAAAGTACATTGGATTTTGGATCTTCAATACACCAGTTTATCATAAACTCTATCTTACCCTTGATGATCCGAAATTCTAGGTTTCAGTCCAAAAACCAAGTCCAAGAAACCTTCCACTAGGTCACTTAGGGTTTCATGAGTGAAACGGTGGATTTGGTATCCTATAAATCTCTCTTTTATACCTACAAGGAGACTGCATTCAAAAAATAAAGGCACAAGTCATTTTCCCCTAAAATCATCAAAGAGAGTATTCAAGGAAGGCATTTGGCCTAAAGCACAAATTTCTGCCCTTTGCTTACATGTCTGCAAAAGAATCCAATGGCCATCAACCTAGCAAGAGGTAAAGAAATGGGGAGACCATCAGAGAAAAACCACTCACAACAAAGAAGAAAGAAGCAAGGTATGTGTTTCAAAAGAATCAGGGTTTTTGACAGTTTTGACCAAACAAGGAATCAATACTAGGGTTACAAGGGCAAAGGCCACCTCTACTCCTTCAAGTGCACATTGAAGGCCTTTTAGAAATAATTAATAAGTTTTTATAATTTTTTTAGAACTTAGAAGAAAACACTATTTACTATTTTCTAACAGCCTTAAAGCCTAGGAGTTTGGGAAGGTTGTCCAAACAGGTCAAATGATGACAAAGAGCCTCCTTCATAACAACAGATGGCATGTCAAGGGTTTCAAGCTGCCCTCTAGGGTTTTGCAAAGACACACTAATTTCACCTTATCAAAAGGTAAAATCAGAGGTCTTAAAGGGAGAAAAGGAGGCAGACATAAACACCAATGCTCCACTACACCAAAAGGAAGAGAGATGATAAAAATTATCAACAAAACAGCCAAAAATATGAGTTCAAGGTTTCGACTTCCCAATGGAACACTCAAAGAAATTTTAAAATAGTCAAAGGAGGAAAGCATGAGGTAAAATGTCCCAAGGAAGTAATTATGACAAGCATAGGCTCATTACTGATAAAATGAGATGTTAAACTCCAAAGGGATAGTGATCACCAAGCAGAAGTGTGTAGGCACCTACAGGAATAGAAGTGGCGAGCAAAAACACAAAAATGGTTTAAATAGCTCACTTCCCTCACTTGACATACATCATTATCATAATGGCCTAAGAAACAAATATATCATTGGTTTAAATCACGGTAGTAAAACCCCAATAGAGGTTTCCTTATCAAAGGTATATTCTGCAAGAGATAGGTTAGCCATAAATGACACTTCTGCGGGACTATCAAAATAGCTACCTACAAGAAGATTGATAAAGACAAAAAGACCAAATGTTTTTCAATGATGGCCCACATGAATACTAAAGGGACTTTTGATGCTTGTTACGACAGTTTTCATACTGGGAGGTTGTTCACTGTTTTAAAGAGAAAGCATGATAGAATTTCAGTCAAAGGAAAATATGTCAAATGATCAAAAATTTGTTGTTTGCAACTATTAAAACATCATGAAAAGGTTCATGTTTACAAATGAGGGTAAAGAGCGCAGTTTGAGCTCATTGAAGTTTTTATGAACAAAAAGGAAACGTCAAGATACTCCAACAAAGAAAAGAACCATATTTTTTGTCAAACTACCACCTACAAGACCAAAAGAAGCCAAAAAGACAGTGAGAAAAAGTGAAGAGAAATAAACATTTGGAAAGTGGATCGTGGAATGAAATCTATTTTTCAAAAGGGGTATAAAAGCTTCCTTTGCCTTTCCCTCAACCTCATTTTTCGTTGCAGAAAAGAAAGAGAGCCGTTGAAAGCATGTTTTGAGGGTTTTGTCCGAGTTTCGTAAAAAAAGGCTTGTGCTACCCACCGACACACACGCTACGCACTTGGCCGTTGGCGCTACACACAGGAGAGGCATTAGCATTGTAAATTAACACTTTGTTGCACATCGGGAAGGGCTCTACGCATAGGCACATAATAGCCTGACTGCGAGCCTTTCCACACCAACGCTACGCTCTGATGGGCCCAACATGACGTTCAATCACTTGACACGCCCACTGAAGACTACTGGCACTGCACATAGGCCTACCAGCCCGACCTGACCTGAACGAGTAGTTGGGTGGTGCTACGCACCAGTGATATTTGGCCTAAATTGCTCAAAAAAGGTCTAAACTCAATTTTCTTACCTCCAAAACTCCTGTAATAGTCAAAGAAAGCTTGGTGGCTTTCTTCCTTACCTTCCAAGTAGTTTTTTCATAATCAAGAAGGTATTTAAAGGCCTAATGTGACCAAAAACTAATCTCCATAAAAATTAAATTTGACCATCTAGGGCAAGGTTTACAAATTGAGGGAGTTGTCACTAGCCTAAAGACACTCAAATATAAGCAAAGCTACTTCTAAAAATCTGAAGCACTCCTTAATTGTTTCATCTTGCCCTCATTTGCCAAATTCTTCCCTCAAATCACTCATTTTCCATCCCTAAACCTAAATAACCTCACCAAGCTAAAAATCCTTTTGTGCTAAATGAGTTACCATGTCTGAGGAAGAAATAAGTGCCAGCAGTGATCAAGGCCAAAGGCCTGTTAAGACAAAGCACTAGGGAGGAAGGACTAATAGGTTTGAGCCGTTGGATACCATTCAACTCACCTCTTCTCCAATGATACTTACATGTTTTCAAGATGTTGTATGCTACCAGTTTTGTGAGAAGCTTAAACAGGTCCAAAGCCACTCATCCTTGACTAGGTTGTTTGTTCTCATCATACAAAACCACCAAGTTAACCTAGCAGGAGTAAATTTTGAACTCTTATCTAAATCCATTGCTAAAGCCACAAGTATACTAGACATTGGTGAAAGATGGTTTAAACAAAAGAAATTGCACTTGAGCTACTATGAACCCTTCCTCAAACCTAGTTGCCAACATGGCTGCAAGGTTGTATTCCTGTTCTCCCACCTGCTAGAGAGGTATGCTCTACTGATGAGGCAGATCATCAAATATTTCACTTGTGAGGGGAGGTACTCCAGTTTCAATTCATATCACATAAGTCTTCTAATGCACTTCACCAAGGTAAAATCGCTAAACCTACCATACTATCTCTTCCAGAGCATTGACAAGATGGCTTCAGTAGTCAAAAAGAGAAGTTATGCCCACCAAATTCAGAGCCTTTTTCACCACTCCTTGATTAAAATTATTGTTTTGCACCAACTTGAGCAGCAGGGAATCCCTTGGGAAGTTCTTATCTCACATGATGCATTTACAAATCCCCAAGCCTTCATTCAGCAAAATTTTCCCTCCACTACCTCCACTCCTTCATCGGCTCCTCCTATGCCTTCTCCATGGAGAATCACACCTCTTTCCTCTTGTCCTGATGCTTCAAGTGGAGATGGTGATAGTGATAATGATGGGGTGGGAGGTGGCAATAGCTATGAAGAGCAAACATATGATAGTGAGAATGAGGAAAATAGTGAGGCTAGTACAGAATGTGATGATGAACAAAAGGGTGACAACAACAATAGGGAACAAGAAGGTGATGGTGGACATGATTAAGATAATGGGACAGAAATAGAGACTAATGAAGAAGAGCAGTAGAGTGATGATGACAAAGAAGAGGCAGATGAACATATTAGCGATGAAGGAAAGGACAGTGAAATCTTGGAGCAAGACAATGAGAATGATCACACAAATGAACCTCACCCAAACACAGAAAAAGGTGTTGATGATGAACAAGATGAATACCAAGAGGGTGATGAAGACAGTGATGAATATGACAGTTAGCAAGAAGATGAAAAGGACATCCAAGAGAAAGATGAGCATGGGCGTGACAGTGAGCACAATAGTGGTGCAAACAGTGACAAAATGATTGAAGATGATGAAAGTGAAGAAAAAAAGGAAGATGATGAGGAAATGAAAGATCAAACACAAGAAAATTATGAATCTAAAACAGATTTTGAGGAGGTAGGCCATGACCAGGAGAAAGGCACAGATAGGACAGTCAATGATCAAGATAGCTTAGAAAATAGTCATGATACTAATCAACCTCTACATGACCAAGAAAATCAAAGTGACAGTGTTGTGGATATTGAAGAAGGGGACATTGATGAAGGGCAAAGCCAAAGTGAATCAAGTGATGAAGGTGATGATCATATTTAAGGCCAAAGTGACAGTGAAGAAAACAGTGAGGAAAACAATGATGATGATGATGCTAAAGATCAAGAAATTAGTGACCCAATGAGGCATGAGGTGACCCATGAAAGCCATGGCGAAAATGAAAAGGCTGGTGACAATAGTAAAGTTCAAGGCCATGATGGAAACAACTCCAAAACCATCACCATTCCTCTCACATATACCTACCACAGTGGACAAAGAGATGTGTTTGTTGCCTCAAAAAGGTAAAGGGTCATCTCTCCTCCAGCTGTCAAGCCCAAAGACAAAGGCAAGGAAAAGATGGATAAATGTGAGCAATAGGTAAAGGTAAGGAGAAGAAAAATAATCAATAAGACTTCTCAAGAGCCTCAATTCATTGATATAGACAGTGATAATGAGGATAAGGAGATGAACACAAGATTACTACTTTTAGAAAAAGATGCATAGTTTAGGGAATCGAAAAGAGATTTGGAGATGGCATAATGTGTCATTCAATACTACAAGGATGAGCACAAGCATTTCAAGGAGGTAAAGAGAGGCCTTGCTCTAAAAAAGAAAATTACCAAGCATTATGCAAGGAAGAACATGCTCGCTTGTGCTAAATTGAAGGAAACCCTCATGGAGCTAGAAAACCTAATAATGGAAAAGGAACATGATGGCCTTGAAGTTTTGGCTGAGGCTTCTCAACAGGTGTCCAAGACCTCTTGAGGGACCTCTCCACAAGGTTTGGGCCAAATTGAAGCAAATTTTGTCTTTTTGAAAGTTTTACCCATCTATGCACAACACCTTAGGAAATACGCAAAAAATTGGTGCATCATCAGCTCACACACTTTGCATTCTTGGATTCCTCACATTACCAGTAGTCTGCTCACCAATTTTCAGATCATTTGGATCATTTTTGATCCCCCATGTTGGGGTTCCTATGATTTGGCAGATTTGGCAATACCAAATGACAAGACAACATCAAACCACTTTGGGATCTCACGATCTAGCCCTCCTGGATCCAGAGAGGGATCTCTCTATAAATGCAAATAATGATACATCTTTAAGGTCAGTTTATGGTATTAGGCTAGGTATGAAGCACAAGGGTTTTTGGTTTGTTTTTTTCTTTGGAGATCATTAACTGAGAAGGTTATGTGAAGTGAAGAAGGAACAAGTAGCAGGATGTTTCAGCATGGGAATATAGGTGAACGAAAGCATCATTCCATTGGTCTATGGAGTCATAAAAGGGTTTACTTGCATAACAACTATCCAAGGGTTTCCATAGGGCAAGTCATCTATACGAAAGGATATTTTTAGATAGATGGTGAGATGGAACATTAAGACGTGAGGTGAAAGAAAGAAATCAAAGTGCAGCCTAAGATCAGGTAAGGACTTTGAACCTATCCTGCTTTTGACATACTCCAAAGGAAACTCTTGATAAAGACACAAGGGTAGCTTAAGATCAGGTAAAGACTTTTAACTTAGCCTGCATCCAGCATACTCTTAAGGAAAACAATCATGCGGTCCTCATAACTACTCTCAGACAGTAGAAAAAATTTAAGATTAAACACAGATCAAGGCCCAAGATCGGAGAAAGAATTTTAACCTTCTCTGATTTTGACACCAACTCACAGGGAAACTTTCAAGACAAACTGTTGGAGAAGAAACTAGAGGACATGGCTAACCATAGACTTCCCTAGTTTAATCTTGTACTTAGCATGAAATGAAAATATCTTTCAAGGACGATACTTCAAGTTGTACTCAGCAAGACATGGGCTCACCAACATTTCTTGACTAGTTATACTCTTTAGAATTATCCTTAAATACACAATCAGAGGAAAAGATAGGGATAAATATTAACAGTGAGATTTAGGGTACTTCCAACAGTATGTTCTAATCTATGCTTGCTGTTCTTTTTCAGAGAATAATGGACATATGAAAAACATGAAAGGAGACGATTACAGTAAGGAAAACATCACCAATAATATAGACCAGGATCCTGTGAATCTGCTTGTTCAATTGATGTGAAAAACCAATCACATACTTTGAGTCCAATGGCTTTTTACAATCCAAAATTCTCTTCCAAGCCTACTATATTACAAACTACTCAGTTACTTCCCCTCAATAATAGTTCAATCAATCAATAAAATCCCAACAACCAACCAACATTTTCAATGTAATTTACAGGGGTTCTTATAGGAGAATGAGGAGGTGGAGTAGTAGATATGAGCTTAAATGATTGATTAAGATGGAGGGGAGGAAGGTCGAATGCCCACTCTGCATAATGGCTTTGCATTAATTGTGTGTACCCTTTAGGTTGGTTTAGAAGCCTTTGTCACGTTGACAATAACCTCAGGTATGTTTCTTTGAAGTACTCTTTGGCTACTGGTACTCTGTTTTGGCTTCTGAGATAAGAAAGGTGGATAGTTTGGTCTCTTAGGTCTTCCATACTTCTATAACTATTGTCCTAACAATTTTAAGGACTTTTGTCAGAGCAGTAATTGTTCTGGTGCTTGATGGAAAAAGGAGGAGGTCATGTAGCTAGTCCTTCCCTAGAGAGGAACGTTCTGCTGATATTAAATCACTGATGTGACTTGATGTGTGCTTTAGGCTTCATTAAGCCTCTTTAATAATCTTCATGGTTCTAAGCCTTGCTGACTGTGGATTAGGCTTCTTGGTCTTCAATATTATGCACTAATCTTCTTAATATTTTTCTGATACTCTTTAGACTTCTGCTGACCCGTTTTTGTGAACACACAGGCTACTGAGGTGATGGAGGGTTTATGTCAGGGTTAATAACCCGATATTCAATAAAATGTGTTTTAAACCTTCTTAGGGATTTCTTCCTCTATGATTTTCAGCTCTGTGATGGTCCTTCTGCGTTATGTGTCACTTGTCTATGACTGTGAAGACTGTATGGATTCATCACCACTCAAACCTGCAAAAAATGAAAAACATGTTATAAAAACTAGCGGGAGTGGGGATGACTACTTCAGAGGCTCATGAGGGTGGAGTAGCAGTGAGGGAAAATGCGAGCGCAACGGAAAAATGGCGGAACATCCTGGCAGAGTAGCTAACCAGGTGCAGATGAAGGTTTGGGTATGACAACGAACAAGAGCCATTGGATTAGGACAATCAACAACAGAGATTAGTCGATGAAGTCGTTTGGGAGGGAGATGAGAAACAAATGAGATGTTTTTGCGATATAATATGGGTCGTGCGATCTCAGAGATCGATGGCCAGGATTAAAAGCTAAAGTTGCGTTGCGGAGGGAAGTATGGCAGAAATAGGAATGGTTTTCACAAAATAAAATGGGGGGAGGTGGTTTTGCGCGGATGGAATGTGATTCCATACACCATATGATGCGTGTCTTGCCCAATACCGCCCATTTTGCAAACTTTTTGAGCGTTCATCCTTGGGCATGGAAGTTTTACGATATGGAGTGTCAGTCGTCAGTTCATGATGCATTGATCGGACGGTGCGCAATGAATGCAATAGCAGGTGAGATGCGCGGGCAAAAGGTGTGGTGGGACCCTTGGTGACATTTGGCCCTCTTTGTCGTGGGGTGAACGGCAGGTTTAGTGTGAATTGTCCGATCTCTGGAATGAAAGGTGGAGATTTAAAGGTGAATCAAAATATATATGGAAAGGTGGGTGGATGGTTGTATGCGAGGAGGGTCGTTGATCACCGTTAGATCTACGGGATCAACAGCGGACGTTGCATCGAGAAATAAATGTCAGGCAAAAAATTTGTAAAGGAAAAGGCGCATTTGTGAAGAGAGATGAGGAGAGGAGGGCTTAGGGATAATAGCTTGGCTGTGGTCCCATGGATGGAAAGAACCGGGGCTAGCGAGTGACTTAAGCCCTCGGGTCTTAATCCCTTTATAGAGAAGAACACTGTTTTTAGGCCTAAAACAAGGACTTTAAGGCCAAATGAAGGGTTCCGATAGGCAAAAGAAGGGATTTTTAAACCCAATAAAGGGAGATATAAGGTTTAAAAGGGGTTTAGGATGAGATGGAGGTTGAAATGAAGGATTATAAAGGAGTTTTGTGAAGGGAATAAGGGTGAAAAATGGGGATTTTTTGTGGGAGTGAAATGGAGAAAATGGAGGCCTTTTTTAGAACAGTCTCTTTCACAAACAGCAGGGTTCATCAATGGAAACATCAATGAGGATTCCTTGAAGGATATAAGACACATGGAGGCTTCAGGAATGATAGATTTACAAAGGAAATGTTTCTCTTGAAGGCTCAGAAGCATATTTAGCCACCTGTTTGCTTTGACAAAATATTATAGGTGGCTAATGGTGGCTCCACATGGGGATGGAATCTTCTTGAAGGTGCCAAGAATCTCATATATAATCTTTGGAAGTAGGCCAGATGCCTAGTACTTGACCATATTTTCTTCTTTGATCAGTGCTTCATACATGATGTGCATTATATCAGCAGAAAACATTTTCCCAAACAACTACCTACCCATCCTATTGTCCTAACCTTTTTTCTTCAAGGTGCATTTAGACTTGCATACATTTCACATCATCTCATTTTGCAAACAGTATAATAAACCTATCTAATTCTACCCTTATTTCTCCATGAGTTCAGATTAAGCAGTTGAACTCATAAGTTTCTCTACCTTAACTACTACCTGCCAGGATTAAACTGTCTGGCAGATTTTCATTTTCTACATTCTAAAACAAAAATTTAAATACAGACAAACCAAGATTAGACTATATAATTTTCTATGGGTCCATGGCATAAAGAAAAGCTTCACATGGATTGAAATTTGTAGAAATTAAAAACAAGATTTGAAGGCTTCAGATCTGAAAATCACCAGCATCCTTCCTTCTTCTTGTGACTGAGATTTTGAGCTTTTTAGAGTCACCTTCTTTCTTCTTTTTAGCTCCAGTTTTGGTCTTGTTAGAGATTTTTCTTCTTATTTTCTTTGCTGGTTCAATATTTGAGCTTGTTTGGGCCTTTCTTCTTATTTTTTTTTGTATATTTTTTGAATTTTTCTTCAAAGTAAAATTAACAACTAACTAAATGCTCACAAGATGAGCTTTATTGAGATTCCTACCTACCCTATTCTAACTTGAGAATCTATGATGATCTATGTGATACAATAGTGCCAGTGCAGCCAATTAAGAAGTAACAAAAACGAATATAAAATCTGATTGCTTGTCAGAGATAACCATATGGTGCTTTTAATGTGGGTCTTCAAAACAAAGGCCACCACTAGTGGTGACCACTCCTGATGTATCTGGCTCTTTCGAAGGGTCAATGCCTGGGAACTTGAGCCAATCAGGGCCTCCATATATTCTTCCATAGGATCAGCAAAAACATGATATAAACTTTCTTCCTTTAGGCCTTCCATGACTGGTAGGCTATCTGCGTCCTTGACAGCTTTGATCACTACATCTTCAGTGTGGTTCTTGGAAGCACAATCATCCTTTTCCTGGTCTGGAGTATTTGGCAGGTAAGTTTCAACCAGGATTAATTCTTCTTCCACTGGATCAAGAATTCCTTTGTGAAAGAAAATCTCCCTCATCTTCATTGTAATCTGAACTGGAGGACTCATCATATTTGGCAGTGTTGTCCTCTTGTAGTCCAGGGACATTTTGATTTAGTGGACTGAGCTCTATGAAAAAATTAACATATTCTTGAGCAAGGGCTTCTTTTATTACCTTGACCCTTTCAGGAGAAGGTTTAGAATATTCAAATTTCTCAAAAGATTCTTCGTTGCCTTCTTCCTCATCCTCTGAGCTAAAAGGCTGCTGACTACCACCCTCACGGAAATTATTACTGATGATCTGATACATAGCAGAGCGAAGATTCAATGAATCTTTGTCTTCTATTAGGCTTTCATAACTTTCTTCATCAGTATCATAGATAGCCTACATTGGCTCATTACTTTCGTAAAGTTTATGGACATGATATTCCTCCCAAAAATCTATTGATGATGGTCCTGCAGGATTAGCTTCTATTTGGAAAAAATCATCATCAGATAGATCAAAACTAGAAAAATCATAACTATAAGAAATGTTACCAATCAAACCGACTAGATTCTCAGCAATTCTTTCTTCAAAATAATCTGCAAGTTCATTTTGTGATTCAAAATCTTGTTTATCATACATGCTTTGCATGTTGCTTATGTCTTGCAGTGATCTGGTTTGTTTTTCCTGAGGACAAGGTGTGGGTCTTTTCAAATAAGCATTTCTAGTTTTGCCCTCATATTCTTCCTCTTTTATGTTTAGCAAGTTGTTGGCTGTCTCTATCAAATTTTCTAGCTTGTTTTCTGCATAGATCAGCCTTCCTTGCTTTACTTGGTCCTTCTTTATTGCATTTAATTTTTCCTCCCTACACCATATGTTTTATTCGACAGTAATTGCTACATTCTACATTTCTTCTAGGCTTCAAGGCTCTCTTTCTCTTATATGGAATTCCACATCAGGGTCAAAAGAACTCGAATAGTGTAATAGGGCCCATCCCAAAGGTGGTTTTATCTTAGTAGGTATTGCATTGTATACCTTATTGAACCTGGCTGAAAATTATTGTACTATCTCTCTTGGTTGTCTTTTCAAATTCTGGTATTCCTCTAGGATGAGGAAAACTTGAGAAAATTGATGAAAATTGATAATGATTGCAGCTGGAAGGTCCTTAAACCAACTCTTAACATTTCCTTGTAATGATAAGGAAAAAATTCTAATACACACATCATCTTCTTCTATTTCAAATAAGTCAAGTAAATCCTCAATATTTTCAACGTGTTGCTCAGCAGTGATCTTTGTATTTTCTCCATCAAAAAGGGGAAGCTTATTTGTAAGTTCTGTAGGAAGTGGTTGGAAGATAAGAGGAAAAACTATAGGCTTATATCTTTCTGTGAACTTTGTGGGTGTAGGTATTGCAACAAGAGACTTATGCCCCTTTAAGGTTTCATCAGGGGTAGGAGATACAACACGAGGCTCTTGTTTCACTAGGTTTTTCACAGGTGTATAGGCCTACTCATGGTCTGAAATCTGAGGCTTGATATTTTCCCAATAATCAATGTGGATCTCATCTTTGTACACTTGGCCAGGCTTGAAGTAGGATAGAATGTAGTTGTATATAAAAAAAATGACTTCTTGAAACCAAAACAGGCCTGAATGTTCTATCCTTCTAGAATGTCTGGTCATGTTTCAGGTTCTTCCTCCAGTGGAGTCTTAGGTCTGTTAGGAATTTGTGGAGTCGCCAGGTGGAGGATTTTCAATGTTTTAATGAGGTTTGTTGTCCACCATTAGCAATTATACCAAATCAAGGATAATTGGTCTTCTTCCCCAGCGGAGTTGCCATTATGTTGGGGTTCTTGTGATTTGGCATATTTGGCAATACCAAATGACAAGAAAACATCAAACCACTTTGGGATCTCGGGATCTAGCTCTCCTTGATCCAGAGAGGGATCTCTCTATAAATGTGAGGAATGATATATCTTTAAGGTCAGTTTATGGTATTAGGCTAGGTATGAAGCACAAGGGTTTTTGGTTTGTTTGTTTGGTTGGAGATCATTAAATGAGAAGGTTATGTGAAGTGAAGAAGGAAAAAGTAGCAAGATGTTTTAGCATGGGAAGATAGGTGAAATAAAGCATCAGTCGATTGGGCTATGGAGTCATAAAAGGGTTTACTTGCATAACAACTATTCAATGATTTCCATAGGGCAAGTCGTCTATACCAAAGGATCTTTTTAGATAGATGGTGAGATGGAACATTAAGAAGTGAGGTGAAAGAAAGAAACCAAAGTGAATCCTAAGATCAGGTAAGGACTTTGAACCTATCTTTCTTTTGACATACTCCAAAGGTAACTCTCGATAAAGACACAAAGGGTAGCTTAAGATCATGTAAAGACTTTTAACTTAGCATGATTTTAGCATACTCTTAAGGAAAACAATCCAGCAGTCCTCATAACTGCTTTCAGATAGTAGAAAACATTTAAGATTAAACACAAAGCAAGGCCTAATAGTGGAGAAAGAATTTTAACCTTCTTTGCTTTTGACACCAACTCACAAGGAAAAATTCAAGACAAATTGTTGGAGAAGAAACTAGAGGACAGGGCTAACCATAGACTTCCCTAGTTTAATCTTGTACTTAGCATGAAATGAAAATATCTTTCAAAGAAGATACTTCAAGTTGTACTCAGCAAGACATGGGCTCACCAACATTTCTTGACTGGTTATACTCTTTAGAATTATCCTTAAATACACAATCAGAGGAAAACATAGAGATAAAGATTAACAGTGAGATTTAGAGTACTTCCAATAGTATGTCCTAATCTATGCTTGTTGTTATTTATCATAGAATAATGGACAATACGAAAAACATGAAAGGAGACGATTACAGTAAGGAAAGCGTCACCAATAATATAAACCCGGATCCTGTGAATCCACTTCTTCAATCGATGTGCAAAACCAGTCACATACTTTGAGTCCAATGGCTTTTTACAGTCCAAAATTCTCTTCCCAGCCTACTATATTACAAACTACTGAGCTACTTCCCCTCAATAACAATTCAAACAATCAATAAAATCATAACAACCAACCAACATTTTCAATGTAATTTACAGGGGTTCTTATAGGAGAATGAGGAGGTGGAGATGTAGATATGAGCTTAAATGATTGATTAAGACAGAGAGGAGGAAGGTCGAATTCCCACTCTGCATAATGGCTTTGCATTAATCATGTGTACCCTTTAGGCTGGTTTAGAAGTCTTTTTCAGGTTGACAAAAACCTCAGGTATGTTTCTTTGAAGTACTCTCTGGCTACTGGTACTATGTTTTGTCTTCTGAGATAAGCAAGGTGGATAGTTTCATCTCTCAAGTCTTCCATACTTCCATAACTATTGTCCTAACAATTTTAAGGACTTCTTTCAGAGTACTAACTGTTCTGGTGCTTGATGGAAAAAGGAGAAGGTCGTGTAGCTAGTCCTTCTTTGGAGAGGAACGTTCTGCTGATATTAAATCAATGATGTGACTTGATGTTTTCTTTAGGCTTCATTAAGTCTCTTTAATCATATTCATGGTTCTAATCCTTGCTGACTATGGATTAGGCTTCTTGGTCTTCAATATTATGCACTAATCTTCTTAATATTCTTGTGATACTCTTTAGGCTTTTGCTAACCTGTTTGTGTGAACACACAGGCTACTGAGGTGCAAGAGGGTTTATGTCAGTGTTAATATGTTGGAAATATTGTCATTGATGGAAAAGGAGACAGAAAAGGAGCAAAGAGGTAGCAGAGGAAGCAAAGAATCAGAGAGATAGCAAAAGAGAGGCAAGGAGAACATTAGACATGAAGTAGAGAGAAGAGCTGCAGAGTGTGTGAGTGTTTTAGATTTGGGGAAACAGGGGATTCATTTGTATATAGCGAAGAAATAGTCTTAGCCTTATATGAATATTGTTTATGTATATTCTGTGCAAATGGGCTTAAAATTCCACTAAGTAATTGTATAAAACAGTGTGAAACTCTGTGTTATTGGCTGAAAGGGAAATTCTGCTTGTATTAAAGAATTTAATATGAATTTTCATCCATAGCACCTGAGAAAGATCGATCACTAGAAGGATCGATCCTATTGAAGAAAATTGAACTGTAATATAACCTTTGAGTATACCGATTTTGGTTGAAATTGGTGTGGAGTCTATATTGTTGTGTTTGATGGAAAACACTTCTAAAGGTGAAAAGGAATCAAAGGTTGTTCGGACCTTGAAATGAAATGGTTGAACAAAAAACGATGGAACTGTATTACAGTAACTGAATATAGAGAAAGCGTCAGGCATTGTCTAAGAAATGAAGAGGGTTTGTATAATTAAACTCTATTATACAAAAAAGATTGGGTTTGAAGATCATTGGGGTTACTGTGGATTTAAACCCCGGGGGTGAGTAAGAAGAGCGAGGGCGGAGTTATATATATAGTAAAGGCGCTAAATAATTGGCGGAACCCCGAGTTAAAAATGGAACCATGATTGGTGAATAGTGAAGGTGGTTTGGAAGGGAAAACCGATAGTATAGCGCGACCGTTCAAATGGTAAATGGAATTCCTCAAAAAAATGCGATATAACCCATCACTCGACACATGTCCTAAAGTGGTATTCAATTACCACTTTCATCGTGTAATTTTTGAGAATTAAATCCCAAGAAAGTTTATTGTGCGATTACTGTTGGATGAGCATTCAAATGAGTTTTGGAATGCGAGAAGATGTCGACCGTCACATCTCTGCGATGGATAATGAGGGTGTGGGCCCCAAATGCTATTTTATGTTGGTGCTGACATTTTAATTAATGCCGTGAATATTTGACATTGGGTTAATGTTAAAATATTAATATTGTTTGAGCATAGTTTGATAAACAAAGTCGACATTTGTTATTGATATGAGTTGAATATGCTATGGGGATCAATGTTAAAGGTGCAGTGGTTTATCTTTGAACCAAGGTCAGCTATTTAATTTAATGAAATGTACACATGATTGAAATGTGGGGCTGTAACAAGAGATACGTTAAGATGTTGGGGTTTAACCAAAGTTTGGAATTCTTATATGGCCCAAATACTATTAATGTTATTTACACTTGAGTGGCATACTCAAAACCAAAGGATGAATGTTAATATAAACCAAGTATATATCTGGTGAATGGTGGATATTAAGGTGTGGGTCAAATATAATGTATATTGATACCTTGATAACTCTATCAAATTCAAAGTAATAAATGCATTCATAGATGTTTTGGTTTATGTTGTGAGCTGGAAATGGTAATAGATGTTGTGGGGCTAGAACGATAAATTATGTTGGTGCCTTAGGTTCATCAAGGTCGAGGCTTATAAAAATTGCATGGTATAATTGAAACGTGATGTTGGGAACTATAATAAGGTAAAGGATATGTTGACATGATGTGGCAAAGGCTTACATAAGTATTGGTACATACATTTATATGTAGTGATACCTTGGTCTCAATTTTGTATTGAGTTGTAAGGAAATATCGAATATGTATTCGATATTCATGAGGTCAATTATTATATGGTTTCAAACATAAACTTTAATTAGATAGCTCCCGCATGAAAAATTGGTTGTTGAGTCTTTATGAAATATGGTTCTTAACCATAGTTTTGAATATGAAAAGAAAGAAAGATTTCGCTTATGTAATTGGCTATATGGTTGTATAACTCATAGTGAAATGATTTATAAAAGAGCTTCCACAATGAACATAAATTGCCCAGATTGGAGATATTGAGGACCCTTTTGGATGATTAATTAGAAATTCATTTTTATATGCATGAGACTTTGAGAGTTATTTGGGGGCTAAACTTGTAAAGGAGTTATATATGCAGTAGATACACAATTGCAGTGAACATGAGAGTATGCAGAACTGTTACATGAAAACAGCTACCAGATTTAGAACATAATTTGGGAAATGCATTCTACATGCCTGGAAAACAGGAGAGTATGTAGAAACTGAAAAAGACAGTGACAACAGAAGAAAAGAAAAACACACAGTGAACCAAGAACTGAAAGGGTTGAATGAGACAGATCAGTTACAAATGTAAATGTAAATGTTTTAATTAATTTTATATTGTTTGTGATGCAAAGGCAAGTCTCCATAGGCAAACAAAACTCCATTGTAAAACTGAAATTTGTACATATTTCTATATTCCTCTGAATGAGCTGGATAAAGAAATGAGAAGGCAGAAATCAAAGAGTCATGGCTGTTCATTTTGAATTCCATGTGGAATACAAACAGTCATGAGGTGAACTCTATAAATGATATCACATAGATATGCATAGAGAGGTTAGAGAATAGAGAAATGAGGCAGAGAGGGTAAGAAGAAGGAGGAGCAGAAAGAGAAGCTGTGAAGATTCAGAGATGACATAAGGCAGATATGAAAGCTGGTGGACAGCAGTGAAGAAGGAACATAACAGAGTTGATATCCAGGTAAATCATCATGTGTTTTTGAAAGAGTGAGGAAGTTGGTGCTTCCATATCAAGTTGTAGCTTGATAGATATCAATTGTAGCTGGCTGAGGTAGGAGCCTCCTGTAGGTTGCAGCCTGCATAAAATAGATGGGAGTTGAAGCTTCCTTGAAATTTTTAGCGTGCATAATTGAGGTAGGAGCGTCCTGTAGGTTGGAGCCTACAAAAAATTAGTGGTGAGAAGGAGTACGAGCTTGCCTTTGCATCACAACAATAATAAGATGTGGTTTTCTCTCTTATGGGTTTCCACTTATATCTAGTGTCTATGATCATGATGATTATGTGTTGATACTCTATAATTTAATCTGATTAATAGCTGTTGCTCACTAATTAAGATTGTGGTTTCACTGTACATTAAGTTAATCATGAAATGAAGATGTAAATAAGTGTAAATGAAAGTATTACAAGACAATGAATTGATTAAACTGATTCACCCCCCACCTCAGTTTAACAAAGGATTCAACATAATAACCCGATCTTCAATAAAACATGTTTTAAACCTTCTCAGGGATTTATTCCTCTATGATCTTTGGCTCTGTGATGGTCCTTATGCGTTATGTGTCACATGTTTGTGACTGTGAACACTATATGGATTCATCACCACTGAAACCTACAAAAAATATAAAACATGTTATAAAAACAAGCGGGAGTGGGGATGACTGCTTCGAAGGTTCACGAGGGTAGAGGAGCAGTGAGGGAAAATGGGAGTGCAACGGAAAAATGGAGGAAAATCCTGGCAAAGCAGCAAACCAGGTGCATATGAGGGTTTGGGCACAACAGCGAACATGAGTCGTTGGATTAGGACAATCAACGGTAGAGATTGGTTGATGAATCTGTTTGGGATGGAGATGAGAAACAAATGAGATGTTTTTGCGATATAATATGGTTCGTGCGATCTCAGAGATTGACAGCTAGGATTAAAAGATAAAGTTGCGTTTCAGAGGGTAGTATGGCAGAAACATGAATGGTTTTCGCAAAATAAAAAGGGGGGAGGTAGTTTTGCGCAGATGGAATGCGATTCCATACACCATCTGACGCGTGTCCTGCCCATTTCGCGAAATTTTTTAGCGTTAAAATTTGGGCACAGAAGTTTTGCGATATGGAGTGTCAGCTATCGGATCATGATGCATTGATCAGACAGTGCGGAATGAATGCAATTGCAGGTGAGATGCTGAGGCGGAAGGTGTGGTGGGAGCCTTGGTGACGTTTGGCCCTCTTTTTCGTGGGGTGAACGGCGGGTTTAGTGCAAACCATCCGATCTCTGGAATGAATGGTGGAGATTTAAAGGTGAAGCGGAAGATATATGGAAAGGAAAGTGGATGGCTATATGGGAGGAGGGCCGTTGATCACCATTAGATCTGCGAGATCAACGGTAGAGGTTGCATCAGGAAATAAATGTCAGGCGAAAAATTTGTAAAGGAAAAGGCGCATTCACGAAGAAAGATGAGGAGAGGAGGCCTTAGGGATAAGCGCTTGGGTGTGGTCCCATGGAGGGAAAGAACCGGGGCTAGCGAGTGACTTAAGCCCTCAGGTCTTAATCCCTTTATAGAGCGGAAGACTATTTTTAGGCCTAAAATGGGGATTTTAAGGCCAAATGAAGGGTTATGATAGGCAAAAGAAGGGATTTTTAAACCCAATAAAGGGAAATATAAGGTTTAAAAGGGGTTTAGGATGAGATGGAGATTGAAATGAAGGATTATAGAGGATTTTTGTGAAGGGAATAAGGATGACAAATGGGGATTTTTTGTGGGAGTGAAATGGAGAAAATGGAGACTTTTTTTAGAATAGTCTCTTTCATAAACAATAGGGTTCATCAATGGAAACAACAATGAAGATTCCTTGAAGGATAGAAGACACATGGAGGCTTCAAGAATGATAGATTTACAAAGGAAATGTTCCTCTTGAAGGCTTAGAAACATATTTAGCCACCTGTTTTCTTTGACAAAATATTATAGGTGGCTAACACCCCAAAAGGTCCAAAAACATCAAAATTTTGACCTTTCTGCCTCATTTTTAGACCAGTCAGTATGCACAGAGACGTTTTGGGAGAAATGGTTATTGAAATTTGGTTATCGGAGGACAGGTGGTTCCCTAAGGCTTTGATCTTTGGCCTAGGGAAAAGTGTCCAAAAGAATTTAATTTTTCTCCTAAAGCGACTTTATAATTTTTATAAAGTCAAATCTAATTTAAAAGTGACTTTAAGTGATAAAGTTACTAAAGTCTAATTTAAAAGTGACTTTAAGTGATAAAGTTACTAAAGTCTAATTTTAAAATGACTTTAATAAAGTCAATGTAAAATTAGAAAGGAAAAGTGACTTTGGAAGTAAATGACTAAGTGGGTCTTTATTAAAGTGGGGTGAATTAAAAAATAGAAATTGAGATTTAAATGAGCATTTAATCTCAGCCCTAGATCTCAATCTATTTCAGCCATTGGATTTAGGGATTTCCCAAAAGTCACTTAGGGTTGGGTTAAAGGAGGAAAAGGAGGGAAAAGGTCATTCATTCTTTCATGAGCAGATTGGGAGAAGGAGAGAAGTAGAGCTGGAGATTTTTCTGAGCACTGAGAAGGAGGAGGGTAGCAATGAAGAGATTTCAGCAAAGGTACAACAGCATTTATTGGCACACATACCGAGGCAAAAAATCCGTACAGCAAAGGAGAGGCAGTGTTTCCAAGTGAGGAGGCACAGAAATCGAGGAAGAGGGTACAACAGCAAGCACGCACTCCAAGTCACAAAAAACAAGCACATTTTTCAAGGAAGAGGGTGGCTGTCATTTCCGGCACAAAAACTGAGGAAGAGGAAAGCAGCTACAGCTCTATTTTTTGGCACAGATTTCAAGAGAGGTTGTTGTACAAAATCTGTACAGTCCGTACAGCAAAGTACGACTATTCCGACATGCTTCCCGAGGTGGCCGTATAGCATTTAATGTTGTCCTAAGGTGCTGTAAATTTTTTGTTTTCTGTTGTTGCTGATTTGGCACAATTTCCAAGGCAGTGTGCAAGCACAAAAATCGAGATAAGTCTGTAATTGGTTGCTGGAATTTTTTCTGAGTTTTTCCTGTTTCACTGTAAAAAGCAATATTCAGAAAAATAAAAGGGAAGCTTTCGAACTGGTTTTCCCCAAGAGTTGTAGGGGTTTTTTCCAGGGTCATGTTGACCAAAAATATCAGTGTTAAATGTGTTGAATGGCTGTTTTATGCTTGCTGATTTTTATTTCTGCATTTTCCAGCATTCTGTAAATTTTCCAGAATTTGTGTTTTCAGCAAAAAATTATTTTCCAGTTTGTTGAATGTAAGGATATGGGAAAGGGAATTTAACTATTTGGAGAAATAAGGTGAAACTGAAAAACAGGGTGGGAAACAGAAAATTTCTACACGGTATCAGAGGTTGTGTGTTGAAAGTGCAGTTTGGGGCAGCAAGGAGAAAAATACAGCCTGCTATTTTTTCACTCAGAAAATTCCACCAAGCTGATTTTTTCACAAATAGAATTTTTATCTTTACTACAACAGTGCTATTTTTCAGTTTTAGGACAACACGATGTCATTGGGATTGAGGGTGGAGGACAGGTTGGATGGGCATACCAATTACAGCGTTTGGAAGGAGAGAATGCAGAGTATCTTTGAGGAGGAAGAAGTTTGGGATATCATGGTTCATAGCCAACAGTAGCCTATTAATGTGCCTACGGATGTTGTTCAGTTGGCAGCATATAATAGAAAGAAAAACAAGGGTAAGAGACTGATTCTAGATGGAATCAAAGACCATTGCATTCCTCATGTGAGAGGAAAGAGAAATGCTCATGAGATGTGGACAGCATTGTCCAATCTCTACCAGAGTACCAATGAGAACTGGAAAATGGTCTTGAAGGAGAAGCTGAAAACCATTAAGATGGGTAATACTGATAGTGCAGCTGGATATCTCACAAATATTACTAATGTGAGAGATGAATTGGCAGCAATTGGAGAGGTCATTCAACCCACTGAGTTGGTGCGGATTGCAGTGAATGGCCTCCCCAATTCATGGATGAACTTTGCTGATGTGGTTTGTGCACGTGAGACCCTTCCCACATGGGAGAGGTTTTAGGATCATTGCATTCAGATAGAGATCAGGAAAGGTCATCTTGGGGCAGCCCAGCCAGTTGAGCAGGATGAGGATGTAGCACTGTTGGCAGGAGGCAAGAAAGGCAAAGGGAAGAAGTAGGCTTCCACAAGCAATGGTGGGGGCAAAGGAAATGGTAAAGGTAAATAGGGTAACACACAGAAGGACTATTCCAAGGTGAAGTGTTGGAATTGTCAGAAGATGGGACACAATGCAGTTGTGTGTCCAGAGAAGAAGAAGAAGAAGAAGGGGAAGAACTAGAGCATGGCAGCATCAGCAGAGGTTAAGGACTTTGCAGATCGCTTTGACCAAGAGTTTGGGTTCATTGCGTGTGATTCCTCTAGTGCAGGATTACCTGACATAGAGGTTCAGAGGGAGCATGCATTTCCCTCGATTAGCGGAGCATCTTCGGGTATCTGGTATGTGGACAGTGGGGCTTCACGTCATATGACAGGAGTCCGTGAGTACTTCTCAGAGCTTTCAGAGAGTGGCACTGATATAGAGGTAGTACTCGGTGATGACGGAGTTGTTAGAGCAGTCGGTGTGGGAACACTGACATTTCATAGGGAACCCAAACCTCCCTTGAAGGTGTCAGATGTTCTTTATGTGCCAGGGATAAGGTAGAACCTCATATCCGTCTCAGCTTTGGAGGATAGAGGATATGAGATACTGTCCAAGGGAGGACAGGTGTTGATATATCACAGGGGCACTTCAGCTGATTCAGCTAGAGTGATAGGTGTACGCCATGCAAAGGTGTACAAGTTTGCATTTCAGCCCCTTTTGGCATTGAGCAGTAGTACCGACAGCAGAGCTAGCAGTTCTGAGCTGTGTGAGATTTGGCACCGCAGGATGGGGCACATGTATCATGGAGCCTTGAGGACTTTGCAGGAGATCACTATAGGTGTGCCAGATTTCAGTATTGATCACTTTGATACTTGCAGAGGATGTGCGATGGGCAAGTTTTCCAAATCCCCTTTTCTCAGCAGTGACAGCAGAGCGACTGGGATACTTGATTTGATTCATTCCGATGTGAGCGGTTGGATGTCTCATGTTTCCTTGAGTGGATATGAGTACTATGTTTTATTCATTGATGATCACTCCAGGAGGACCTGGATTTATTTCTTGAATACCAAGAGTGAGGTCTTCAAGCAGTTTCAGGAGTTCAGAGCTCTTGTGGAGAGACAAACAGGTTGGAAGATCAAGTCCCTAAGGTCGGACAATGGAGGAGAGTACACCCTTGGAGATTTTGTTGACTATTTTGCGGAGGCAGGCATTAGGAGGGAGTTCACTGTTCCTTACAACCCCCAGCAGAACGGGGTTGTGGAGAGGAAGAACAGATCCATTGGAGGGGCTGCCAAAGCCAGGTTACATGATCAGGGGTTGCCATTGTTTTTGTGAGTAGAGGCCTGCAACACTGTTGTTTATTTGTAGAATAGGAGTCTGCATTGTGCCTTGGGGCACATGACTCCGGAGGAGGCTTTTTCTGGGAAGAAGCCTGATATTGGTCATCTTCGTATCTTTGGGTGCATCACATACTCCTACATACCCAAGGAGAAGAGGACCAAACTAGAGCCCAACGCAGAGAAGAGTATCTTTGTGGGCTACAGTGAGACCTCAAAGGCCTTTCGGATTTACATTCTTGCAGAGAGGAAAGTTGTTGTCAGGCAGGATGTGAAGTTCGAGGAGGATAGGGCCTTTAGGAGGTCACGGGAGTTAGAGTATCTGGATCAGCCAGACCCTCAGCAGTAGCTGAGTCGGTCACAGGGATCTAGTGGGCAGGGATCAGGAGGATCCAGAGGTACATCTATGACGATGCCAGGTCTGTCAGTAAGCAGTGGCTCACAGAGTCAAAGGGGTGGTGCTTCGGGCAGCATGCAGAGCAGTCCATAGAGCAGTTCACTAGGGAGTCCACTGATGGACAGTTCACACGGTACTTCAGCATCTACAGGTTCAGGTGCAGGCAGGAGGACAACAGACAAACATTCAAGAGTTCAGGCTCCTGATGACGATGAGGAGGAGGAGTTTCATTCTCCAGTGGGAGAAGTGTGGTCAGGGACGAGGAAGCTCAAGTGGCTTCAGGATACCTTGAGAGAGGCCACATCTGTTGCTGGGCCTAAGAGGCCGATCAGAAAGAGTAGACCACCTGAGAGGTTTTGTAGCTATCTGGCAATGGCTACCAGCATCCTTGACTCTAAGCCTTCTAGCTATGAGGAGGCAGCTAGCCAACAGGTCTGGAGAGAGGCCATACAGGAGGATTATTCTTCTATCATGAAGAATGATGTTTGGGAGGTGGTGCCGAGGCCTGAGGGAAAATCCGTGGTTACTTCTAGATGGATTTACAAGGTAAAGCATGCTGCAGATGGCAGCTTGAGAAATTCAAAGCGAGGTTTGTGGCTTGAAGGTTCTCCCAGGTATAGGGAGTTGATTATGAGGAGACCTTCACTCCCGTGGCTCGATATACTTTGATCCGCTCCATTATATCGATAGTAGCAGAGATGGGTTGGAAGATCCACCAGATGGATGTGAAGACCACATTTCTCAATGGTTTCATACAGGAGGAGGTGTACATTGAGCAGCCACAGGGCTTTGAGGTGCATGGGAAGGAGTCCCATGTGTGTAGACTGAAGAAGGCCCTTTATGGCCTGAAGCAAGCTCCCAGAGCTTGGTACTCTAGGATAGATACATACTTGCAGGGGATGGGTTTCACAAAGAGTGAGGCAGATCCGAACCTTTACTATATTGTGATAGGTGAGGAGCCTCTCATTCTGGTGTTGTATGTGGATGACTTAGTCATTACGGGTGCAGAGAGACTCATAGAGCACTGCAAGAGAGATCTTGCGGCGGAGTTTGAGATGAAGGACATCGGCTTGATGCATTACTTTTTGGGTTTGGAGGTGTGGCAGGAGGAGGGGCATTTCTTCCTGGGGCAGGGGAAGTATATTGTGGATATCCTTGGCAGATTCCACATGGAGGATTGTAAACCCATGTCAACACCAATGATCACCAACTAGAAGAAGCTTCATGCTTCGGATTCCGAGTTGGTGGATCCCACATTGTACAGACAGCTGATTGGTTCCTTGATGTATTTGGTCAACACTAGGCCAAATATTTGTTTTGCAGTCAACACGATGAGTCAGTTTATGTGTGAGCCTAGGAAGGTTCACTGGGTGGCTGCAAAACACATTTTGCGGTACTTGCAGGGGACAGTGGATTATGGTATGGACTACATGCAGGGGGATGGAGTGAGATTGGCAGGTTACACTGATTTTGATTGGGCAGGTTGTGCTTCTGATAGGAAGAGCACTTTAGGGTGTTGTTTTGGGTTGGGTTCGGCAGTGGTGTCATGGTTCAGCTGGAAGCAGCAGTCAGTAGCATTGAGTTTAGCGGAAGCAGAGTATATGGTAGCCAGTCTAGCTAGTTGTGAGGCCATCTGGCTTCACCAGATGTTGTTTGGCTTATTTGGTCAGCCGTTGAGACCTTCAGTGATTTATTGTGATAATCAGAGTTGCAATAAACTCACGGAGAATCCAGTATTTCATGACAGGTCAAAGCATATCGGGATCAAATATCATTTCATCAGAGACTATGTTCAGAAAGTAGCTGTGAAGCTTGAGTATATTCCCACTGATGAGCAGGTTGTAGATATTCTTACGAAAGCCTTACCACGGGGCAAGCATGTCTACTTCAGAGACAAGATGGGTGTGGTGAGGAACACCTTCCTCGGTAAGAGGGAGTGTTGAAATTTGGTTACTGGAGGACAGGTGGTTCCCTAAGGCTTTCATCTTTGGCCTAGGGAAAAGTGTCCAAAAGAATTTAATTTTTCTCCTAAAGTGACTTTATAATTTTTATAAAGTCAAATCTAATTTAAAAGTGACTTTAAGTGATAAAGTTACTAAAGTCTAATTTAAAAGTGACTTTAAGTGATAAAGTTACTAAAGTCTAATTTTAAAGTGACTTTAATAAAGTCAATGTAAAATTAGAAAAGAAAAGTGACTTTGGAAATAAATGACTAAGTGGGTCTTTATTAAAGTGGGGTGAATTAAAAAATAGAAAGTGAGATTTAAATGAGCATTTAATCTCAGCCCTAGATCTCAATCTATTTCAGCCATTGGATTTAGGGATTGCCCAAAGGTCACTTAGGGTTAGGTTAAAGGAGGGAAAGGAGGAAAAGGTCATTCATTATTTCATGAGCAGATTGGGAGAAGGAGAGAAAGAGAGCTGGAGATTTTTCTGAGTAGTGAGAAGGAGGAGGGCAGCAGTGAAGAGATTTCAGCAAAGGTACAACAACATTTATTGGCGCACATACCGAGGCAGAAAATCCGTACAGCAAAGGAGAGGCAGTGTTTCCAAGTGAGGAGGCACAAAAATCGAGGAAGAGGGTACAACAGCAAGCACGCACTCCAAGGCACAAAAATCAGGCACGTTTTTCAAGGAAGAGGGTGGCTGTCATTTTCAGCACAAAAACCGAGGAAGAGGATAGCGGCTACAGCTCTGTTTTTTGGCACAGATTTCGAGAGGTTGCTGTACAAAATCTGTACAGTTCGTACAACAAAGTATGGCTGTTTCGACACGCTTCTCGAGGTGGCCGTACAACATTTAATGTTGTCCTAAAGTGCTGTAAATTTTCTATTTTCTGTTGTTGTTGATTTGGCACAATTTCCGAGGCGGTGTGCAAGCACGGAAATCGAGATAAGTCTGTAAATTGGTTGCTGGAATTTTTTCTGAGTTTTCCTTTTTCACTGGAAAAAGCAATATTCATAAAAATAAAAGAGAAGCTTTCGAACTGGTTTTCCCCAAGAGTTGTAGGGGGTTTTTCCAGGGTCATGTTGACCAAAAATATCAGTGTTAAATGTGTTGAATGGTTGTTTTATGCTCGTTGATTTTTATTTCTGCATTTTCCAGCATTCTGTAAATTTTCCAGAATTTGTGTTTTCAGCAAAAAAAATTATTTTCCAGTTTGTTGAATGTAAGGATATGGGAAAGGGCATTTAACTATTTGGAGAAATAAGGTGAAACTGAAAACCGGGGTGGGAAACAGAAAATTTCTACAATGGTTTTTAAAAAGGTAAATCTTATCCAATTTGCACAACTCAAGTATTTATGGAAATTCAATTCATCAAGCTTTCCAATGAGCCATCACGGAACCAAATCCGGTATCAGGAAGGAGTTGAAAACTCAGCCACAATAGACCCTATTTTTTGCTGAAGTGGCGCTGCACACAGAGGCTCCCTTGTGTGTTTTGGACCAAAAGTCAACAAAATACACTCATTTAATGAAAAATCAGATTTTCGAGTTTTTTGGGGTAGAACACTCTAGAATTAGGTGCAAGTAGTTATTATGGCATTTAGTTTTTAGGATAATGTGCCTTAGGCCTTGCATGCTCTCTTGGCCATAAATGACATTTATGGTTATATTTGACATTTTCCTAACACATTTAGGGTTTTAGTCCTCATTTGATCCAAAAATATAGCATGAGGCCCCTATATATTTTTTTAGTATTTGATGAGCTTGAAGACCAATATACATGGCTTTATGAGTTTGCAGAAGAAATTGGTTTTGTGAAGTGGATGAATGGCTTGTTTGGCTTGATAATGGAGAAGCTTGTTTGTAGGATTCCATAGCTTGGTGAATGGTGATGTCCTCTTAACTTGTTAATGTTTTCTTTTCCTCATTTTGTTTCATTCTTCTTGACTACTATACATTGGAAAATTATAGGTTGAGACATGCTCTTTGAGGCACCTCAATCCTCCTGTTTTTTATAGCTTTTATGTTTTCCTCTTTTGTCCATCTTAAGGAATTCTCGATTGCTCCTTAGGTCCACCAAAACTTGTTTTATTATTTCATGTATGGTTAGTATGCTAGATTACAAGTATGAGTCATGGTATGCCCTACTTATTTGAAGTTTTCAAAACCCTATCTTGAATCCTTTCTATGGAATATTGATTCCTAGGTTAAGTCAAAGAGGTCTCATTTGATCTTGCCCTTTTTCGATGCTTATCAACTTGTTTCAGAGTTCCCAATAGCTTGATATATGATTTTTAGGAGTTCCATCTTCATAAATTGAGTTATTTGTTTTATCTTATATGTTTTTCCCAAAATGTGAAGGTGAATTTCTAAAGTTAGAAGCTCTTGTGCTCTCTATGTTTCACTGGAATGTTTATCTTAGATGTTTATCAATTTAAGTATTGTTCATTGAGCTTAATGGTTTTCCCTACCTCATGAGTTGTAACTTTTAACTATATGTATTTGAGACCTCTTAGTTTTTCCCAAACTTAATGTTCACTACACCTCATGCATCACCTTAAGGATCCATTAAACTTGCTAAATTGTCCCTGCAATACACTCGGTTTCATCATTTAGACACTCTTGAATTCATTTGACTCCATAGCCCAATGGATTTGACATCCTCTCAATCCTCCTATTACACTTGAACATATTACCCATCCGAAACAATCAACAAACCCTACACTTAACAACTAGCCTAAAATAATAACCCTAGAGAAAAAAGAACACATCCTTTCCACCCTATAGAGAGAGCCCTCTCTGAGTCTAGGAAGGCTAGGTCCTAGGACTCCAAATACTGGTTCCATGTTACCCTGTCATTTGTTCTACCAATCCACCAAATCACAGGACCCTAACATTCTAGTGATCATGGTGGGACCTTCTGAGTTCATAATAAGCTAAATATATTTTAATACTAATACAAAACCCTTGTCAAACTAAGAATGTTATCCGGTTGATTCATCCCACCGCTCCCTAACATTCTGGAGATCATGGTGGGACCTTCCGAGTACATAGTAGCCTAAAAAACTCATATAGGCTCATTTAGACCTTTAGTTAAGCTTAGAAAATTGACTGATAGTACCTGGTGGTTTATCTGCCACATCATCATCACACTAGAACAATGCTAATTATAATGGAAAATCTGAGTCTGTGACAAACGAAGTATCCCTTAAGACTTCATATACCCTTATTAAATCATTGAAAACTCACACTATCATCCAAAGAGTACAATCTATCTATTTCACCATCCTAGCAAAATGATGACTCAACTATAGGTCACTCACACAAACCATAGGAAACTCAAAAAACCCCGAAACACCCTTAGATTGGTTTTTATTATTTATTGGTGGTGGACCATAATATTATTTTACCTTCAAAAAATATAAAATGTTCCACCTGGCAACTCCACTAGCCTCTAGTAGGCCTATTACTTCATTACCACTCATTTGACTTCCTAGATTTGTTTCACGCCAACCCTGAGAAGTTTTTGAGCCCCTTATATATTGTAAGAGTTTACCAAACATTAAGAGAGGAAAGCCTTAAGAAAATAGTCCTAAAACTTTCGGCCTCTCTGAATTTTGAATTTTGAAATCTGGCTTCACATAGGATCAGTACCAGATCTCATCTGGACCCAAACCCTCCCAACATAGTTGATGACCCACAAAGGATTTTGTGGCAAAATTATAGATCTGGAAACTTAACCACTTTTAGGACCATCCATAGAGCAAGCTCTATACCTGAAAAACTTACATCTTTGGAAGATCCCCAGTTTGACTTACACCATACAAGGAACCTCTTCAGAAATGAGTCTCAAACTGATATTGACCAAACTGACCTTGAACCCTTAGATTTTCAGTAAAGTTCTACCATAGAATTCTCTCCTTCCACACCACTTGATTCTCAACTTCTCCATCACTTCCACTCTTTCCATACCAAATCTATTCAAAATCAGTTCGTTGGTCCAAGTACTTCCACCAAACCCATCCATACCACCACTGTGCAAAACCATTTACTTCATCCCACACCCCCTCTCACAAATCCACCTTCTGTAAATCCTCCATTAGCTCCCATCATGGCAGCTTGGCATGCACTATTGATTCTACCTCAACCTCTAGTGCCTTTGCCAAATGACTATCAGTCCAAGATCCCTCATTTCACTGGAGCTGAATCCACCACTACCCAACAACATGTAGATAGGATCAATGTTGCTTTGGATTACATGGAGATAGAAGAAGAAACTATTAAAATGAGGATTTTTTCACAAATTTTAGGAGGAGAGGCTAAAAAATGGTTCAAAGCCTTAACGCCTAACACAATACATGATCTCCCTTCACTTTACCAAACTTTCATAAACAAGTGGGAAGTCAAGAAAAACTCCTTCCAGATCCTGTCTGAATATAAAAATCTCAAAAGGAATGTAGGGGAAAGTGTGCAAGATTATTGCACCAGGTTTAGTAGTGTGTACAACTCCCTCCCACCTCACATGAAACCTCCACAAGGCCTAGCACTAGTAAAATTCTCGAAAGGCTTTGACCCTGACATGACTTTCCAATTAAGAGAAAGAGACTCTGAAACCTTAGAAGAAATACAAAAGGCATCTATTAGTGCATAGGTTAACTTGATTGAAAAGAGATCCAGACTAAAATCAGAAAGGAGAGTAACCTACAAAGATGAAACCATGCCCTCAACCTCCTCTTCTAATACCAAAATGGACAGCCTAATGAGAACTATGGAGGGAATGATAGAAAAGATAAATTTGAATGAAAGGACACCTCCTAAGGAAAACCAAGCTAATACCCAAAAAATAAATAGAGCTCAAAACTTAAAAAGAGACACCGCTCAAATCAAAACAAGGGAAAGTGATCAAAAAATCAGACCTCCCTTTCAATAGAATTGTGTCGATGAAGAAGACAGAGAAATTATAGAACCTGAAGAAAACCATATAAATCCAATAGGTTCTGATAATGAAGAATATGTTTTTCTCATAAAAGAAGAACAATGTTTCTTTTCCTCAAAACAAACTAATACAAACTATGAAGATTATGAATACTACTGCTTGGGGTTTGAAAATTCCATCATGGAAATCCATAAGAAATATGATCTTAGGAGCAAAAGGTACCTAGATTCAGCCAAGAAAGACCAAATATAGGCTAATTTCCGGAATGTACCTGGAAAAACCCCTAAGAAAACAGTAGAGAATGTCAACACCATGGCCAAGAAAGCTAAAACAAACAAAGGAAAAGTCAACCAGCCAAGAAAAGACCTTAGCTATCCTAGTACCTCCAAGAGTTACCCTGAGAAAACCATTTTGTCTAAAGCTCCAAATCAGGATCAACAGATTAAAAATTTGGAAAAGTTCATGGTTTATAAGGCTGATGTGAATATGTCCAAAACACTAGTACCTTTCAGTTTTGAGGGATAAATTGCCAAAATCAAGATAAATATGCCCCTCACTGAACTAGTCACCCAACCAATGTATAGGTCCTAGATATTGAAGGTATTGAACATAGGAAATGATGTTAACACTTTGCACTTCACTCATGATACACCTGAGTTGTTGTTTGGACCCAAAATAGAAGGAAAGTATCAGGAAGGAGCCATTCCTCCTTTCTATATCATCTTAAACATACATGACAAAATCTTACATAATTCCATGCTGGATTGTGTTGCCTCTCACAATCTCATGCCCAAAGTTATGATGGAGAGGTTAGGCCTAGAAATAACTAAACTTTACAAAGACCTGTACTCTTTCAATTCGAGTAGGGTCAAATTTTTGGGCCTGAGCAAGGACCTTTGTGTCAATCTAGCACAAGTCCCAGCTAAGAATCTAGTCATGGACATAGTAGTGACAGATATTCCTCCCAATTATGGCATGATTTTATCCAGATCTTAGGGAGACACGCTTCAGGGGAACCTTCAAATAGATATGTCCTATGCTACCATCCCTGTTTTTAACCAAACCAGGAGATTATACAAATAATTGCATATGAAATATAGGGTTAGCAGTCAGGACAGGCTAGACAATACCCCTCTTTATTATATTCACTTATATCTTGATTCTTTTATCGTGTATAATGAGGAAGACACTAATGAGCAGGTATGTGAAGTTGAAACGCATCAAGTCACACTACAATAGTCAAACCGATCTTTAAATGAAGAACTCAGTATTCAAAACTATGTAGCCTATAACAAACACATGATGACAAAACCCAACTTGACCTTGTACAAACTGAAGATGAAATCTCAACACCCACAGTTAGTTCGGATTTTGAATCAGGTTCTTCAAAAAGAGGAATAACCTCAGAAGAAAAAATATTCCCTTTTTCTTATCCCAAAATGCTGAGATTCCCTCATAAAATGAAAATCTTGGCATGTCTCAATCAAGGAAGTCTTATGTTTTTACCTTATCTGGACAACTCATTATCAGAATTTTTTTTCCCTCCAAAAAAGTTGTTGACTCTCACTGATGTTGTCATCAATACTAAAGGGATTTCTATTGAAACTGATGTAGAAATATATAATGTAGGTAGCCTAAGAAGGCCCAAACTGATTAAGTTGTCCAAATCCTTGCCATTACATACAAAACTGAAATGCTTAAGGTTGTGCAAAAGGTTTCAAGATGCTTTTGTATACAAGAGTAAAAGCTCAAAACCTGATGACATAGACATTGTCCAAAGGAGCCCTTTTCCCAAGAAAAATTACGAAAATTTTGGGCAGATTCTAGCACTAACAAAGAAAGCCGAAGGAGGCAGACTATGCATAGACTTTAGACACTTAGGAAAAGCATCCATGGAGTCCAAGTACCCTTTTCCTAGGATAAATCATCTTATGTCAAGAATAGAAATTTCTAACAAAGTGAAATTGATTGGTAGTGTTTCAGGTTTTCATGAGATGATACCACTTCAAATCAATCAATACAAAGACATTTTCAAAGTTCCTTGGAATAACTACATGCTTCACCAAATTTTTCCTGGAATAATGGATGCTGAGGACACCTACAAAGAGGCCATGTCACCTGCTACCAACTTCTCCACTATGATATACATTGATGATATTGTCATTTTTTTTAGAGTTGATCAAGAATACCTTCTTCACCTAAACAATTTCTTTCACAGAATCCAGGTTTGGAAACAAAAATCGAGGAAGAAATATAAAGGAGAACTTGGCATATTTGAAATTTTTTTGCAAAAATATTGTACCATGCCCTCAAGGGTAAACAACCATGTTCCTTATCTGTAAGAGCTAAATTAAAGAGGATATTTAGATGATCCTGGGGATGACAGGGTAATCAAATACCGTGGTTATTTAGAGTTTTAGTTTGATATTCTCACTCATTGTAAATACCACTGTTTGATAAAAAGTTATAGAGAGAAAAAACACAAAAACATGAAAAAATATGAAAGAGGGCAGATTTGAAAAGAGGTAAAGCCCCATACCCAAAAAATAGAACTACTGAAAGTGTGTAAGCTCCAATACCACTACTAGTGCACAAATAAATCTTGTTTCAGTCATCTAGACTAATCATGGCTGAAACATGTTTTAAATTTATTGTTGATAAGTTACTGAAAGATAGATTAGTCAAATTGTTCAAGATTTACTTTTCAAAAGCATAGATTAGGGAGAAAGATACTGGTTCCACATGTCTAAAACAAGACCAAAGAGAAAAATAGGGATGAATAGTAAAATAATATATCCTAGCCCTGATTTATCTATTCTTATTTTGTACAAAAATAATGTTTGTGTGTGGCTTGTTTTTATGCCACAAACCCATGGTAAGTTAGATTGTCTAAACTTGATATTATCCATGCTTTCAATTTCATGTTTATAGTTTAGTGAATGAATCCTATCAAATAGCTTAATCTTGACAGTTGAGTAGTCCAATTAGAGAATAAAGGAAGTTAATTAGCTTAATTTGAACTTCTTGAAGAAATAAGAGTATAAGTAGATAGTTTTTTTTGCTTTCAAAAATAAAAAAAATGTCAAGGATGCTAGTCCAAATGCACCTAAGGAAGAAAAAATGTTAGGCAAGTAGGTTGGGTAGGTAGAGATGAAGTTGAGTTAATCCTGCCTTTCATATTATTGGGATCATAGCTTCAAGCAAACATCATCAAATGAAAAGAGGTTAAAATATGCCCAATGGATGAGGCACTGGTCTCCATAAAGCCAGAGATCTGAAGTTCTGGACACCTCCTGAAAAGTAGCTACCCTCCCCAAGTGGAGCCATTGTTGGTCATCAATAATTTTTTCCTTTGTTGATGACTAAATGATTATCCCAAGATTTTTAGAAACAAAGTTCATAGACATTGTGAGTTCTAGAAATCTCTCTACCTTCATTATCCTTAAGATAATTTTTCACTATTTCATCATTTAATCTTCTCTAGCTTTGCCTACGAGTCTCAGAAAACCCATTAGGAGCCATTGTAGCTCATATCGTGTATATATTTTCACCCTTGACCCAAATCCCCTACTTTTTCTTTGCCTAAAAACCCCCACAGCTGCATAAGCCCATGAATCAAAATAACTTTGTTATGTTTCCAAAAATACTCCAAAACACTCATGGTCTCAAACTATCTCTATAGGCTCTTTAGATAAATCAAGTACATAGGATTTTGGATCTTCAATACACCAATTTATCATAAACTCTATATTACACTTGATGATCCCAAATTCTAGGTTTCTATCCAAAAACCAAGTCCAAGAAACCTTCCACTAGGTCACTTAGGGTTTCATGAGTCAAAGGGTGGATTTGGTATCCTACAAGTCTATGTTTTATACCTACAAGAAGACTGCATTCACAGAAGAAAGGGACAAGTAATTTTGTCCTAAACTCATCAGAGAGATCATTCAAGGAGGGCATTTGGCCCAAAGCACACATTTTTCCAAGGGACAACTGCCCTTTGCTTACATTTCTGCGAAACAATCCAATGGCCATCAACCTAGAAAGAGGTAAAGAAATGGGGAGACCATCAAAGAAAAACCTCTCACACCAAAGAAGAAAGCAGCAAGGTATGTGTTTGAAAATAATTAGGGTTTGTGACAGTTTTGACCAAACAAGGAATGAGTACTAGGGTTACAAAGGAAAATTCCACCTCAATTGCTTCAAGTGCACATTGAATACTTTTTACAAATAATTAATAAGTTTTGATAAGTTTTTGAGAACTTAGAAGACAACGCTATTTACTTTTTTCTAACATGACTAAAGCCTAGGATTTTGGGAAGGTTGTCCAAACATGTCAAATGATGACAAAGAGCCTCCTTCATAACAACAGATGCCATGTCAAGGGTTTCAAGCTGCCCTCAAGGGTTTGGCAAAGAGGCACTAATTCCACCTCATCGAAAGGTAAAATTAGAGGTCTAAAAGGGAGAAACGGAGGCAGACATAAACACAAATACTCCACTACACCAAAATCAAGAGAGATGATAAAGAGTATCAACAAAAGAGCCAGAAATACCATTGGAAGGTTTTGACTTCCCAAAAGAATAGTCAAAGGAATTTTCAAATAGTCAAAGGAGGCAAGCATGAGCTTAAATTTCCCAAGGAGGTAATTATGAAAAGAATAGGCTTATTATTGATAAAATGAGATGTTAAACTCCAAAGGGACAATGATCACCAGGCAGAAGTGTGTAGGCACCTGCAAGAATAGATGTGGCCAACAAAAACACAAAAATGGTTTAAATGGCTCACTTCCCTCACTTGACATACATCATTATCAGAATAGCCTAAGAAAAAAATTTACCAATGGTTTAAAGCAAGGAAATAAAACCCCAACAAAGGTTTCCTTATCAAAGGTATATTCTGCAAGAGATAGGTTAGCCATAAATGACACTTCTGCAGGACTGTCAAAATAGCTACCTACAGGAAGATTGATAAAGATAAAAAGACCAAAAGTTTTTCAATGATGGCCCACATGAAGACTAAAGGGACTATTGATGATTTCTACCAGGGTTTTCATACTGGGAGTGTTATAGCATCATTTCTCACCTTGACATGATTCATGATTGCTACATGGCTTTATGGGCACCCATTCCTACAGACTTGGACAAATTCACTTAAAAACAATGGAAAATCCTTCATACGCGACTATGCCCGTGTTTTTCCGCGTGTATACGCTAGTACAGCTAGACTTTTCCGCGTATGCCATTTTAATGGTTAAAAAATATATAAAAATCCCTAATTTCGCGCTGGGTTGATGGTTACTCAGGTAGTTCAACCACCCCAGCCCGTGGCCAACTGTTTCCAACTGCTGAAACTACTTGGAGGGACTATAAAAAGACCTCATATGTATGGCCTAAGAGAGGGAGAGAATTATTATTATTATACTCTGTTGGTTCCCTATCCAAGTCTGATTCCCCGTGCCTCCTGCACTTTCCCAGTTCATTTCAGGAAACCCTTGTTTCCTTGAGATACACATCCCTTTATATGTTATCTCGTATGCACTCATTTGGAAGGAGTCTTCGCGAGGCAAGGGCTGGACGGATCCGGACGACGGTCTGCGAAGGCCTTGGAAGGATCAGGTGATCTCTCCACTTACTTTTGTACGTACTATTTTTATAATACAGAAGTATCATGCTGTTCCCGAAGTAAACGTGTTAGTGTATGCTTTAATGTATGAATAATATTTTTTATACAAGCATTTATGATGATTTATTTAATGTTTTATATGAATCTTGCTAACATATAGAGTAGAAATATACTGTACAACTTGTCCTTTGTGCTGGTTTCTTCTTGTATTTCAGGTGAAAGAGGAAGGACGGTTGCAGGGAGTTTGAACTCCACGTGGATCTCCTTCAAACGTAGGACCAACGGGTAAACCTCTCGTTCTGCTCTATTTCGTTTTCATGGTATGCATGATCGTGTGAGACAACGTTAAATAGTGTCGCCCTTCTCGCGGAGGTTGAATCCCAACCAACCTCTGAGTTAAATCTGAATCGAGCTGGCGACTCAATGCAGGGATCACATTTTTTTGGATTCTCTGTTGGAAGTTGTTTAGTTATTGGTAGGGTTGCCAACGGTTCTTGTCTTTTACAGTCCAGTTTGCTTTCTTGCAATCAGTTTGAAGCTTTTATACCTTTCCCAGGCTTGTACTTTTTATTTTTCATTATCTTTCTTTGTATACGCAGTTTTTCTTGCACACGGTCGCGTATACCCGCGAGTTTGTGTAGAAGGATCCGCGTACACGCGGATTTCCCTCGACACATACGCGTATACACGCCTGTTGCATAGCTGCAAGGTCGCGTATACCTAGGCTGAATTTGAAATTTCAAGATTCTGGTGTTTTTGGTCTGTTCTGGCTGTGGAGGCCTGTGTTTGCAGTGTCTTTGTACTTACTGGAGTGTGACAGAAGTGGTTTTAAGTCTTGGTTCTCTTTCGTTTGCCCGAAAACTGATCTTTTGGCGAAGTATTCTTGTTGGTGCTAGCACTCCTGGATTGAGTTCCAAGATCGCTTTCTGAGCGTTCTTGGCTGTTCTGTTTTACCAGAACAGAGAGCTTTTGCTCACTGACTCGCTCCTGTCTTTGTGTTGTGCTTTGCATCGCGTTCTTTGCGTTGTTTTCGATTGGTTTTCTTGAGTTTCGTAAGCTAGGGTTTTGTTGCATTTTTCGAAGATCTTTTCTTGTTTCTTTGGAGTTTTGTGTTGCAACAAATTTTCACTATTTCTCTTGGCTGTTTGATTGAGTTTTTAGTCTTCCGTTGCCCTTATTGATCTTGCTATCATTAGTTTTATAAGGTTTGGGGGCATAGTTGGAGTTTATGCTTCAAATTCGGTCTCATTTTGGCTTGGATTGAGATAGTTGTTCTGGGTTTTCTTGAAGCTCTTGTTTTATAAAACTGAAAAGCCCAAAAACATTTGTTTTGCTTTTTGTTTTTGCATATCAAAAACTCAAAAAACATTGTTTCTTGTTTTTGTTTTTGTTGTTGCCTTTTTTCATTTTCGTTTGGCTTCATCTTTTGGGACTTTAGTGAATTTTCTTGCTTCTAGTTTCCCGCTTAATTGTGAAGGGAGGTTGTCTTTTGATTTCTTCTTTTTCTTGTTGAGTATTTTGGTGTCTTATATTAAGAGTTCTTGTTTGCAAGAATTAGCTTTCTGGATATCAAAAGATTAGTTGAAGCTGAAGGAGCCTTTTGGGAAATTTCACCTTGTTTCAAGGGACTTTCTGCATCTTAGAATTTACATGTTAGTGGTCATTTGCATTAGGTGCATTGAATCATTTAATTAGCTTCTTAATTTTTGTGCGTGTGAGTTTGTAATTCGAAAAGAAAAATACATTTTTAGCCTCGTAGAACTTACATAGAAATTGCTCTTCATCGAAAGACTAAGAACTGCATGTGCATGTAGTCGGGTTTTTATTAATTTCTTTTGCGTCAGAACATCATTGGTTTCAACTCCATATCCTTGTGACTTAATACAACAGCCCTTAAAATAAGCGATTAAATCTAAAATCAACTAGCAAGTTTTATTTAGAGTCAATCACCAACTAGCTAGGTTGTAGGGCCTTGGAATAGGAGAGAGGAGAGTTAACTCTCCAAGGCCGCTCAAACAGACATAGAAGTTTACTAATTGAGCGAAGTCCAACTCCGTGAAGTGGACTGGGAAAGCTCTCATCCGAGAGTCAAGCGCGAGGGGAAGTGAAGGTTAAGAAGAGGGATACCCCCCCTCCGATTAGCTGAATCTAACCTCAAGACCGTTCCGCCCAGCTTCTGATACGGATTGGTGTCCATAGTTGTTGTTCCTAGGTTCCACACAAGTGACTGCGGGGGGGAATACCCGTGGTACCTGAGGCGGACGTCGCATCACTTCCAGCAGTACTTCTGGGGGGTGCCCTTGCGAAGCTTGGGTGCTTGAGCCGGCAAAGGCTGTTGTTAGGAGGTCGGCGTAACTGCTTCTGATACCTTCGCTAGTTGTTCTGGGCCCTAATCATCCCAGACTGCTTTCGGAAGGTCCTATACTTCGCTTTTCTGTATTTTGGTGTCCGGTCCTCATCACCCGGAGCGGAAATAATTGGAGGCTGTTTGCTTGCTGTTTCTCAGGGTTTTGATTTTAGTGAGTGCTCTTTGCTCCTAGCTTGCCTAGCTTTTCACTTTTCTTGAGTCTAATATAATAAATTTGTAAAAGTGGCTGATCGAGCGCCTCGACGTTCGAGGAGAGTCCGGGGGTTATCTCCCGAGAGTGCAGAGCCTTCTTCGAGAAGGCGTAGGAGCGATCTAGCAGGTGGTTTTCACCCTATAGAGTCTGACGCTGTGGAGAGAGATCCTCCACTAAGGTCTGAAGGTTTCATTGCTGATTCCGGTGTCGGTTCCGAGAGGAGCGTTTCGCTCACCTCGAGGGTATTGTTTCCTCAGGAGGAAGATTTTCAGATAGAAGATATACCTGAGCCTGCAGCTACAGGTCCATCTTCTCTTCCTCTTGATCATCCGTTTGTTATAGAGTACATCGGACCGGAGTCTGAGAGACCGCCGGATCTTCCTTATCTTTCTTATCTTTCGATGGCCACGACTGGGAACGCGGCTTCTACCGTGAGTGCTGCGGGCATTCAGACCCCTGCTTCTGTCGAGGCAGGGGGCACTATTGCTCTATCTTCGAGTGCTTTTAGCACTGCTATGTTTGGCTCTGGGTTCACCCAAGCATATGCTTCTCAATCTGGTCCCTTTGTTTCAGGGATGTCCATTGCTGGAAATCCCTCTTTTTCCTTTACCGCCGGTGCAGCTGGATCTACGCCCATGTCCAACATGGCTAGTGGATCGGCTTCTTTTCAGGGTTTCCCCTTTGGGACTGGGCATATTCCTAGTCCTAATCCTTCTTTAGGGTCATTTCCTTTTACGTCCCAGACCCAAAGTTTTAATCCTTGGGCTCAGGGGCCAAGTTCGGCTTCTTTTACAGGATGGAATCCTATGTTTGCAACGTCGGGGGCAGGGAATCATTTCATCGCGAGTCATCCAGGGAATGCTTCTTTCCCTGCATCGAGTGCTTATCAGTCTTTTTCTCCTCTATCTAATGCATGGAACCCCTACCAGGGGCTTACATCTTCAGTCAATACTTCAGCGGGGGGAACTAGTCTGGGTCTTGGTAACTCGGCGTGGGGAGGAGGTTCTTCTCCGTTTTCTACGGGTCCTTTCTGGCAGCCTGGTGCCTCATCAAATCCGGGCTATTCTTTTCAGAATGTGGGAAATCCATCCCATCAAGGATGGAATTCTCAGGCTCCGCCGCGATTACCATTTCTGGCAACGTTAAACTTGCCAGACTTGGCGAAGTTAACTAATGACCCGATTCGATATAGTCCGGGTTGGCCTCCGGTACCAACCAAACTTCCTTCAGACATTCCTAAGTTTGAAGGTAAGAATGGTGAAGATCCGGTAGACCACGTCACCACATTCCACTTATGGTGTTCATCCAACTCTCTGATCGACGATTCGATTAGATTGAGATTATTTCAGCGCACCTTAACTGGAAACGCCGCGAAGTGGTATATAGAGCTTACTGGGGGCAGTTTCGCCACATTTGGAGAACTGGTTGTCACTTTTCTTAACCATTTTCAGTTTCCCGTCAGATATGAGGCTGGGACCGAACTCCTGGCTAATTTTAAGCAGGATGAGGCAACTCACATTTCTGATCATATTCAGGAATGGAGGAGAAGGAAGAGGCTTATCAAAGCCCATAGTCCAGGTGAGTTCCTTCTCGAGTGGTTTTTGAAGTCACTTCAGTCAGATATTTCAAAAGATGTATCCATGTCAGGGGTATATTCCGAGGAGCAGGCCATCTTTAGGGCCCAGCAGTTAGAGTTGATCTATTCTCAGTCTGGCATGCTTTACAAGTATTTGCCTATTGCTCCTCGCTCCAAATTGGATCTATCGAAACCTAAACCTGGTCCGCATGGTGACGGACTTGTCGGATCGGTCAGTAGTAGTGCAGCCAGCCTGCTTTCTCAATTGCAGCAGTTGTCTTTACAATCTGCTTCTTCTGGTCAGGCTGTGCCTGCTGATTCATCACCTTCCCAGTCTTTGTCCATTAATGCTGTCCAATCTTCCGAACCCAAAGGAAATCAACAGTCCGATGGGAAGAAGAAGGGACGTAATAACAAGAAGAAGGGCAAGAATGGGAAGGGCAATGCTAATAAGACCAACGAGCGTGTTGGTGAAGGGAAAAAGGAGAAAAAGAAAGTTAAGTTTCCGTGCAAGCTTTGTGCTGGAGACCATCTCACGCATCTTTGCCCGAAAATTAAGGATGCTCAGCGCCTGTTATCTCAGCAGGGTTCTTCTAGTTCCCAGGCTGTGCTAACAAACCCTTTTCCCCAAGGGCAGCAATTAATTGCTGGCGCGAACCAAAATCCTGGGGCTTCCTCTGGAGGTCCTCGGGAAGGGGAAATTCCATCGAATATCTTTATGATGAGTGCTCACGTGGATGTCGCTACGAGATCCCGTGATTATGGCGGAGAGGAATCTTCGAAAGCTAAGGAAGTTCCTGATGCTACTGAGCCGCTTCATATCACGAAGCCAACTGTCGAGTCTATGCCTCGGATACCGAAGGCATCCTCTAAGCGATCAACGATTAATCCGAACATGAGGGCTGCCCAGAACTACTCGATTGTAGAAGATCTCGAGCAGAGTCCTTGTGCTATGTCAGCTTTAGAGGTACTCCAGTCTTGTCCGGCTCAGCGCAGTGCTTTGCTCACTGCCATTGGAGCTATAGATCCGAAAAATTCTCTTCTGATTACCTTTGATATGAAGAATTTTAAGAAGAGACTTTCTCATCATATGGCCTTCCATATTAAATCATCGTACCGGAAGACTAATATCTTTCGCACGGTCGTTGATGAGGGTGCTTCTACTTGCGTGATGTCTCTCGCATGCTGGAAGACACTAGGATCTCCCAAAGCTCTTCCATCTAGCACTATTCTTACTGCATTCGATGGCCATTCTCATAGGCCCCATGGTATTGTCCCGGCTTTGCCCATCTGTGTTGGGGGCAAAACCGTTAACATAGAGGTTGAGGTAGTAGATGCGGCCTTGGACTACAACCTTCTGTTGGGGAGGAACTGGATATATGATATGGATGCCATTGCATCTTCACTATTTCGGATAGTATGTTTCCCCCACGAAGGGAGGATAGTTACGGTGGATCAACTGGACTGTCCTCCTGTAGACCTGGATGCACCTCCTGACTCATCTGTTCCTAAGTTGGACAATACTAAGGCACCTATCGAGAATCTGGGAGTTGGAATGTATTCTTCCCTGATGGGATCTTTTGATCTTCCTCCTCCTAAGGTGTCTATCAATGCTATTTCATCCTCCAAGTCTCCCCTTCGAAGAGAGTTCTTTCGAACTCATTATTTTTCGGACCCTTGGACCTTACCTTCCCCAACTGCCACTTTGGAGGAAGGGCAAGTGGGTGGAATGGCATTCCCGATTTCTGCAGCTGAGATTGCATATCAGTCTGTTGTTGACACTGCAGAGTCCGATCCAGCTCCTCTTTCGCCGGAAGAGTTGGATGGTGATGTGGCTCCGGCTTGGACGCTTACTTCTTCTTCTGCCCAGGATTGTCTAGATACCACTCTTCCATATGAAGAGGCCATCCTGGAAGCGATGACAGGTATAGATAGACCGTGGGATGACTTGCATCATCGGTCTTACTTCCTACCTGACTTGAGCGAAGTCGAAACAAGTTTTCCAAGTCCTCAGTCTCCTGGACCTGTTCACCCAGTCTTGAGCCCCTTAGCACCAGCACAGGTTTATGCTGAAGGGAACATGGCTGTGGTCTCTCCTACTATCCCGGTGAACATCTCCAGGAATCCCAACATTATCGAGAACGTTTTCATTGGAGCTGAATGTTCCCGTGAAGAAGTTCAAATCTATACCGAGCTCTTCAAAGAGTATAGGGATGTTTTTTCTTGGTCTTATGAGGAAATGCCTGGCATAGATCCATCTATTGTCCAGCATGAGATCAAGACGTATGAAAACGCTAAGCCAGTCAGGCAAAAACTTCGTCCGGTTAATCCTAGGAAGGCAGCAGCTATCAAAGCTGAAGTTGAAAAGCTGCTTAAGGCGGGATTCATTTTCCCAGTTCCTCTGACTGAATGGGTTTCAAACCCCGTTCGTGTTGATAAAAAGCAAGGAACAATTCGAGTGTGCATCGATTTCAGAGACCTGAATAAGGCGTGTCCTAAAGATAATTACCCCACACCCTTCATTGATCGGATTATTGATGAGTGTGCCGGTAACGAAATTTTTTCCTTCATGGACGGTTTTTCTGGTTATAATCAAATTACTATCCGTCCAGAAGATCAACATAAGACCGCATTTATTTGTCCCTGGGGTACGTTTGCATATAAGAAAATGCCTTTTGGTCTTAAAAATGCTGGAGCTACTTTTCGGCGGGCCATGTCTTACGCCTTCCACGACATCAAGAAAATCATCGAGGCATACTTAGATGATCTAGCTGCTCATTCTCGAAAGAGGATGGATCATCCAGGACACCTCCGGCAAATATTTGAGAGATGTCGTTTTTATAAAATTCGTTTGAATCCGAACAAGTGCGTTTTCGCGGTAACATCCGGTCGGCTGTTGGGATTTATCGTGTCTAATGAAGGGATAAGGGTAGATCCCTTCAAGGTTGAGGCAGTACTTCGGTTGCCTCCCCCGTCTTCAATCCGTCAACTTCAAAGTCTCCAAGGGAAGTCTAACTTTCTTCGGAGGTTTATCGTTAACTATGCTGAGATTACAAAGGGATATATGAGACTGTTGAAGAAAGGAGTCCCTTTTCTTTGGGACGACTATACTCAACGCTCATTCGATGCCTTGAAAAAGGCATTGACCTCTGCTCCTTTACTGAGTCCACCCGATTATAGCAGAGATTTTCTTTTGTATCTGGCTACAGCAGAATCTACCATGGGTATGGTTCTGGTTCAGGAGGATGATGCTCTGGCTGAGCATGTTATTTACTACCTTAGTCGAGGACTGGTAGGACCTGAACTGCGATACACCCCGATAGAAAAATTAGCCTTAGCAGCAGTTCATGCTGTGCAGCGACTCCGGCATTATATTATTCTTCGCAAAACTTATGTCTTGGCAGTTGCCAATCCATTTCAGTTTGTCCTCAGCAGGCGAGTGATTGGGGGAAAATATAATAGATGGATTGTGATTTTACAGGAATTTGATCTAGAGTTCATGTCTGCCAAATCCAAGAAGTCATTAGTTTTTGCGGAATTGATCTCCGAGTTGCCTTGTGGAGAGGCGATGATCTATGATGAGTCCTTTCCAGACGAACACTTGTTTCTGATCTCTCCACAAGATCCTTGGTATGGGGACATCATTGTATATCTCCAGACTGCGAAGTTTCCCTCTTCTTTTCGAAAGATGAGCGTTGTAAGCTGCGTCACTTAGCTAAAAGTTATCTGATTATTGGTGATGCTTTGTACCGTCGAGGGGTTGATTCAATCCTAAGACGCTGCTTAACTTTCGAAGAAGCTGAGGCTGTGCTTAATGATTCTCACGGTGGAGCTTGTGGGGGTCATTTATCAGGGCTTGCTACAGCCCAAAATATTTTGCGTGCTGGCTACTTCTGGCCCTCGATTTTCAAAGATTGTATTGAATCGGTCAAGAAGTGTCATCCTTGTCAGGTGTATTCTCGAAAAATGCGCGCTCATCCAGCTCCGCTTTTTCCAGTCGTTACTGTCGGACCCTTTACAAAGTGGGGTATGGATTATACTACTTGTAACCCGCCTTCGGCAAAAGGTCACAAGTACATTATCGTAGCAATAGACTACTTTACGAAGTGGGTCGAAGCTATGCCTACTTTTGGGAACGATGGTGAGACTGCAACTCTTTTCTTCTTCAACCAGGTGATCGCTCGGTTCGGTATACCTAGAGAGATTGTCACTGACCATGGCAGTCACTTTCAGAACAATATGATGGCTGAGTTGGCTCTTAAATTGGGTTTCCGGCAGGAGCATTCATCTCCATATTATCCTCAGGCCAATGGCCAGGTGGAAGCCGTGAATAAGTCCTTGAAGACAATTCTTCAACGGACGATTGATAAACATAGATCCAACTGGAACATTATGCTATATCCTGCACTCTGGGCATACAGGACGTCAGTTAAAACTGCAACTGGCTTTACTCCGTTTCAGTTAGTCCACGGGGTGGAATCCGTATTTCCCCTTGAATGCGAGATTCCTTCCCTTAAACTGGCTGTTGAGCTTCTTCCTGACACTTCTAGTCTGGCAGAGCGGCTTCTTCATCTGGAACATCTTGATGAGCAGCGTCGAGATGCCGCCACGTTGAACGAAGCGCATAAAAACCGAGTCAAAGTCCAGTACGATAAGGCAGTTAAGCCTAGGGTCTTTTCCGAAGGCGACCTTGTTTTGGTCTATGCCCAAGAAAAGGATGCCTTGGGGGCAGGAAAGTTTAAGTCGATGTGGTATGGCCCCTATATCGTCAAAAAGGTCCTTAAGAAAGGAGCGTACACCTTGGTTGACTTCGAAGGAAACGAGTTGTCGGAGCCCCGAAATGGGCTCTATCTGAAGAAGTGTTATGCCTAGGCTTTGGCCTGGCATTTTGCTTTGTATATAGTAGTTTTTGTCTTGTACATATCTGTTTGATTTTCGATTTTTTGATGGGATGGTGATGTTTTTGATCTGCTTTGGCAGGTTGTGTTGATGTCATGAGTCATTATGGTTTCGCCGATGGTACTAGTAGACACACCCGGAACTTAGCTTCCGCGGCTTGGGTGCTTCATTATCCTTCCGGTCAGCTGTTGGTATCAAGAGGGGTCTGCATTGGTCCTGCTTCCAATAACGTAGCAGAATACACTGCAGTCATTCATCTACTCTCGGAGGCAATATCTTTGGGTGTTGATTCGTTGGTAGTTTTCTTGGACTCCCAGCTGGTGGTGTCGCAATTGAACAACACTTATCGGGTACGAGATCCATTTTTATTACGATTGTTCTTGAGGGTACGTTTGTTACAAAGGTCATTTCAATTTTTAACATTCATTCATATTCCTCGAGCTGACAATTGGTTTGCTAACTCATTAGCTAATCAAGCTTTAGATTGGCATATTAATCATTCAATACAATAAAATCTAAATCATCAAAAACATCATACATTTGATACATTTATCACATCACATCAAAATATCGCTGTATATATATCATCAGTATGTCAAAAAACTTTACAAAATTTTGGATCCATCAATGTCGTACAAAACTTGGGCTTATGCCCCATCATGTTCAGTCTCAAAAAATATACAGTCATCTAGTATGTGAAATCTATCTACTCCTGAGGACCCTGCCCGGCGTTCCTATAGAACATCACTGCAGTGGCCACACGGCGGAACAGTCTAACCCAGTCTCGGGGTACTCCTACAACCCGTCTCTGGACGGCTTCTGGCAAGTCCTCCACAGCAGCCAGAGGGATTTGGCGGGTTAGTCCCTCCAAGTTTCTCTGCACGGCCTGGAGGGTTCTGTCAGAATCCGCCGTCTCTGCTTCACCTCTGCGGCGCTTGTGACGTGCTAGGCCCTCAGGACGCACTGGTCCAACATCTGAAACATGATCATTTTTATTTGTCAGTCATTATGAATCCAATCCAAAAACATGTTTGTTTTTCATTTTTCATACATATTTGAAAAATCCAAAAAAAAAAAAAAAAAAAAATCATATAAGTTAAAATTTTTGAAAAAACTTACCGACTGCTCCCCATGCTGCACCGGGTGGAAGTACTAGATCTGGATCTCCTCGAAAATCCATCCCGGCATAGGGATAGTCATCTACTGCGATGATCTGTTCTCTCCACCATAAGAAGAACTCATCATCCCAGGTAGTTCGGGGTACCTCGCTGCCCCCCAGTCTCTTCATCATGTCGGCCCAACGGGCAATTCTTGGGTCCCGAGGGCTGCTGATAGTTGAGATGACTTTGGGTCTCAAAGCTGGAACTCTCTCGAAGAAGAATGTAGTCAAAATGGTTCCATAGCCAAAGTGTTTGGTATGTGTTTTGCGAATCGAGGTCAGTTGTTGTTTCATGTTCAGTAGCAGGGCAGTGCACCAATCATACACATGAATTAAGCACTCTACAGCTATGCTCATGTGCGCCCTGGACGCCTGATGCAGTGAGGCAGATCCTGCCACTCTGCCGATGGTGAACAGGAGGATCTTCATGTGCAAGTCCCTGATATCTCTGATTGCAATCTGTGTGCCTACTTTTTTGGAATCTTCTATGCAATAGAGTTGGACATAGTCCTCCACGGTTAACCCTCCCAGGGGCTTTCCGTGCAAATCCACTGGGTCTCCCCTTCTGGAGAGTCCGGTGATGAAGTATATATCTTCCACCTCTATGCGTAGTGGCATTTGATCAATGATGAAACAATCCTGATCCGGTTCCCAATAATTTACCAGCATTTCAAGCAATCTCACGTTACTTTTCATATTGGGCATTTTGAAAAATTTGAATAATCCACAGTTTCGGAGGACATTTTGTGCTGCACGATCTTCCATGACCTCTTGGTCCACTGCACTATGCTCGCGTTCCCTCCATGAAATTGTCATCCTGAAGAAATTCATTAAAATTTGCATTAGAAACTCATTTTTAAAATTCGGACTTGCGCATACGCTAGTTTCGCTGTGCACAGTCGCGTGTACACGCGGCTTTCCTTCTGTGAACCCGCGTATGCGCAGGTACGCGTTTTTTAATAAGGGTTTCCAGGTAAAAATCCACTTAATTTTAAATTTTAAACGGACAAAATGAATCAACAGGATGAATAAGGAGCCTACCTGAAGTTTCGCTGAATTCCGACGGTCGGTTGTTGCTAGTTTGACGAAACAAGTTTTTAGCTCCAGAGCTCTTTTTCCAAATCAGCTATGCAATAATGAACCATTTGAGAGGTAATTTGTGTATTTATGGCTAAAAAATTGAAAATTTTAGCAAAAATTTCCTTGTGCTTATTTTTTCGATCTGTCTTATGCTGTATAACTCGATTGCTTGGAAGTGCCCAGTTTGGTATATTTCAGGTACATTTTGACATTTTCGAGATTTTTCCCGGTTTTTGGCCCATGTGTTCAGACTCTTCACGGAAGGTATATGATCTTCACTGGCATATAGGTTAGGGAATCACTTTCCGTTGCATCTTGCATTCTAGCCTCCATACTGATCACTTGCCTTAGGGTCGATCCCATCAGGTCATGAGTATTATACCCATTTCACTCGCCGATTTTTAAAATCATGACTTGATGGTAGAGCCTTCCTTTACATGGGTTTCCTAGTTAGTTCCTCGCTATCACTTGTTGCCCATGCTGCTTTTTATGTAGGCTCGGGAGTCCTCTTTAGTCCCGCCATGTCTTTCGTGTTGAAGCTTCATTCTTCTCCTTCATCACTTATCATTTTTCTGGCTTATACCCTAGAGGCTCCCTGGTGTCGTTAAGTTGTATTACTGCATTGTATATTGGCTACTTGTTTACCCTGGCCTTTAGCCGGCTTCATTTGGACTCGATGTTAAAGCCATCTTTTGACCTTGACTTTCTGTACAAGTTAACCATTGCATGCGCTTAGCTATCACGACTTGACACCTTTGTACCCATGGATGGAACGTTCCTCTGAGTATCACTGACCAGTTTTCGCCACCTTGCATTGAGCATAGGATTGTTCCAAACCCCGGAACTGGTGCATCTGCTTTTTTCGATACTCGTTCTATCCATTGTATCATAGCATTCTTTTATTCTTTTTCAGGCTTATTATGAAAAAGACAAAAAAAAAATTAAATATAACAAAAAGAGCGGGAACGGGATGTATCTTCGTTATTTCGATGGCAGTACAGAGTCAGTTTGTCGCCTTTGAACAAAGCACATATACTTATATATATATTTCCTTCATTTGGGATGGTTCTAGTTTGACCTAGGTTCAGCCTTTACCATGTTTCACTTGTCAGTTCTCCCCCGGTTGGTTATCTCTTCCAATCATATGGAGAGTTTGTTTTGCCTCTTGCAAGACAGACTTATACAGTGTCACTTTTTACTGCCATGGTCATCACAGAGTCGTGCTTTTGTTCAAGGGAAGTCTAGCCTGAGTCGGCCATTCTGCGGTGTCTCTTGACTCATTATTCAGTCGGCCTTCCCGGTCTTGTCAGTATCATGTTCTATCACATCAGATGTTTTGATCTTCTGCTCGTGTTGGTTTGAGAAGGTCTCCATTGACTTCTTGCCGGCGGGTTTGTCTCTTATCGACTACGACACATTGCTCTGAGAGCAAGCCTAGAGCCGCACCTTGGGCCTATTCCCATCATTGATAGGTGACCTCGTGCTCAGCATTTGATCATCATCATGGGTCTTTGACTGAGTGGTTTCCCCTGTGTTCGACGTCAGCACACATTATCACACTTGGGATTCGTGCAGTACCTGGATTTCCATTTGACCCTATCGGTGGATTTCTCGCCTCTGTGTCAGCTTTCATTATTGGTTGGTTCAAAGGGTTTCTTCCGTGCGCTAGCTTCATCTTGTGCACGTCGGAAACGTACTTCGGTTTTGGTTCCATCACTCTCCTTCGTCCGATTCCTTCCAAATCTTGGCCTGCGGGTTACACTCGCGCTGGACTGATGTGGGATGCCTTAATGCCTTCCTTCCGGCAGATCTTTTCCCATCGACTCCGACTCATTGCTCTGGGAACAAGATCTAGAGTCTTTTTGTCAGTACCAGCTGGTTTGGGTCACTTGATGGCGAACTCTTTCCCTTCTCAGCAGTGGGGTCCATTATTATACGATTTGGTAGATTCTTTCAAGTGTTCGACTTCAACTCATTCATTCACACTTGTCAGATTGTACTGGGGCACCTTGACACTCATTATCATTATCGGTGGGTTGTCTCGCGTTGGTTAACGGGAAACATCATTGCCCGGTAATCCAACGATTTCTCACATAGTCGACTTCAGCTCATTTATTCCCAGTGTGTAGAATTGTGCCGTTGTGATCGGTGAAGACCTCGGGTTGTATAAGCATTTCTCGGTTCACTGTTGACAGTCCTTTCAGTTTCTGCCAGTGTTGCCGTCCACCCTTATATGTTGCAGTTCAGCACAGCAGCATCTTATATGTTGGTCCCCGAGTTGCGTGATTGTACCGTTTGATCCACCACTTGTGATCCGGTACTTGGAGATTCAGTTACTTATTTGATCAGACATCCAGTTGCACCATCTTTGCTCAGCTTTCTATATGTGATACTTGGACATTGATACAGACTTGTATTTCCGGGCCCTGCTCAGATGATTCACTATGTACTTTCAGTTCAGTTATACTTGTATACATGTTGGATCTATTCAGTACTTTTTCTATATATGATGTATTTTTGACTGAGCATGGGTATGCCCGCCTCAGCATGTGTTGACTCTCTGATTTCTTTCATTGGTTTTTGGCAGGCTGAAATCTGGTGAAGTCCTCTCTTGTTCTTGCGAAGTTCTTTCTATGTGCATAATACATTTCGGCCATCATGAACCCCTTCTGACCTCATATATTAGGGGGCATATGTTATAGCATCATTTCTCACCTTGACATGATTCATGATTGCTACATGGCTTTATGGGCACCCATTCCTACAGACTTGGACAAATTCACTTAAAAACAGTGGAAAATCCTTCATACGCGACTATGCTCGTGTTTTTCCGCGTGTATACGCTAGTACAGCTAGACTTTTCCGCGTATGCCATTTTAATGGTTAAAAAATATATAAAAAAATCCCTAATTTCGCGCTGGGTTGATAGTTACTCAGGTAGTTCAACTACCCCAGCCCGTGGCCAACTGTTTCCAACTGTTGAAACTACTTGGAGGGACTATAAAAGGACCTCATATGTATGGCCTAAGGGAGGGAGAGAATTATTATTATTATACTCTGTTGGTTCCCTATCCAAGTCTGATTCCCCGTGCCTCCTGCACTTTCCCAGTTCATTTCGGGAAACCCTTGTTTCCTTGAGATACACATCCCTTTATATGTTATCTCGTATGCACTCATTTGGAAGGAGTCTTAGCGAGGCAAGGGCTGGACGGATCCGGACGACGGTCTGCGAAGGCCTTGGAAGGATAAGGTGATCTCTCCACTTACTTTTGTACGTACTATTTTTATAATACAGAAGTATCATGCTGTTCCCGAAGTAAACGTGTTAGTGTATGCTTTAATGTATGAAGACTATTTGTTATACAAGCATTTATGATGATTTATTTAATGTTTTATATGAATCTCGCTAACATATAGAGTAGAAATATACTGTACAACTTGTCCTTTGTGCTGGTTTCTTCTTGTATTTCAGGTGAAAAAGGAAGGACGGTTGCAGGGAGTTTGAACTCCACGTGGATCTACTTCAAACGTAGGACCAACGGGTAAACCTCTCGTTCGGCTCTATTTCGTTTTCATGACTGTGCATGATCGTGTGAGTCTCTGTTAAATAGTACGCCCCTGCTCTGTGGAGGTTGAATCCCAACCAACCTCTAGGGTGTTAAATCCCCGAAACAG